>CAIGQW010028834.1:1185143-1212151 GCA_903798125.1 Danio choprae
ATATATATATATATATATATATATATATATATATATATATATATAAGGATTATAAGGTGAGGTGCTGAGAAACAAACCTGGATCTTGATAGAAGTAGTTCAATTGCTTTTTGAAAGCAAACAAATAAAAATATAACCAAAGTATTACATGAAAAACTACATGCAAAACAAACAAAAAAACACCTTGACACGTGTGATGTGTAAATGAGGAAAGAATACTTAAACAGTAAGACTCTTTATTTGCTATTAGATCATTTAAGGTTCTATATTTTTTTATTTAGTAAAAAAATAATAATTGAAACAGCTTATTTCTTCTATAAAGAGCATTTTGTTTAATGTCATGGTTACATGCATCTTCAGCATCCATAGCCTTAAACAATAAATGTCTTTAAAGTTGCCCAAAAATGAAAATCTGGATAGGCCTAGCTGAATAATATGAGTTCAGTTCATGGAAATGACATCCCGTGGTCCTCAAACACCATTGTTTTCTCATTCACATGTAAAATACTGATGAAAATTAGACAAATTAAAGCAAAACGCTGACTCTGATAATCCACACGGGATCATTAATATGCATGTCCAAGGCTGCTTTTGATTGGCCGGAATGTTTATTAGTGAGATTACAACTTTTTATTATCCATATTTTAAGCTTTAACGAAGCTTGTATTAAAATGTATGTATATACTATGTATGTGGGACTCTTATTTTGAAAATTAGAGAGGCAGCCATGCGTGACCACGGAGTGTTCAATACACATCAGAACACAAAATGCAGGATAAACAGATTATACATTTATACAGCGCCACCCCTGAAGAGGCACAAGGTCTGTTTAAATGTACAGTACATTTTGTTGGTTTAATGTCTATATAGTAAAATCTGCCATGAAAAGCTGGAGTGTCAGAGCAGAGCTCATTAATAGTCATGACCTCCCCAAATATGGTCAAAACTGAACTCCTGTGGTTATAAATGAACATATAAAACTGTTTCTGGATAGATTATGTTATATATAAGTGATATATAATTTTCTTCTACTTACCGAAGCCACATACCTATGTCAGAATATATTAACATATTAAATTAATCAACTCTATGGCACCTTTTTTAACATTAGGAAAATGGTTCTTTTACCATTCACTGAAAGATTATTCCAAAGTTCAAAGAGTCAAAGAACAAAGGTTTTACAAAAAAGGCAAAGATCACACCATGTTCAACTCTCAGTGCTTCATAAAATTGCTGTAAAATGTTTTGCATCGATAGTAACTATGGCATCAGTATTGGATTATTCTGTTTATTTATTTTTATTCTGCAGAGAAAATCACTTGTGAGGGGTTCACTTTCAACTTTGCCTATCGTTTACATGCACAAAAACCTACAGTAGTGGTCAAAAGAGATAGATTTGCCCTTTATTAATGCACATATGTTGACCTGTATTTTCGATGCATATTTTATTTGCGTTTGGAGTGTGTAAAACCTTTTTTAATATGCTCCTTATTTCATCCGTTTCGTTGGTTTGTGATACTTAATGAAAGATTAATAAGTGTTTCCACTGTAGTTAATATATAATTCATTTCCTTTGAGCTTTTTGTTTTTCAGTGCGTTTTTGTACACTATCATAAATAAAATTAATTACTGTCACTGGAGCGGTTTGTTTGTACCATACTGGCACATTTAAGGTACATAATAGTATCTTAACAGTTCAAAAAATTACCCTTTGAACAAATTATAGGCATTAATGTGTACCTTTTAAAGGGTTAGTTCACACAAAAATTAAAATGTACTCTATTTACAAAGATTTATGAGTGTCCTTGAACACAAAAGAAGATATTTTGTAGAAAGCTGAAAACCTCTAACCATTGGCTACCATATAGGAAAAACAATTACTATAGAAGTCAAGTCAATGGTTACCAGCATCCAGCAATCTTTAAATTATCTTTATTTAAGAAGATTGGAACAAGTAAAGGGTGAGTAAATGATGACAAAATTTTCAGTTATGGATAAACTATCCCTTTAAGATATCAACGTGGACCCTTTAGGTACAAATGTGTATCTTTTCAAAGGGTATAGTCCCAATGACAGATTTTGTAGAGTAAAACCCATGTTCCATGAAATAATCAGTTAGCATAACATTTTGTTTTCCTCGGTTTAACAAGTGGCTCATATTTTAATAGTTTAGTTATTCATTCATTCATTCATTTTAGTCCCTTTATTAATCTGGGGTCGCCACAGCGGATTTAACCACCAACTTATCCAGCATATGTTTTACACAGCGGATGCCCTTCCAGCTGCAACCCATCACTGGGAAACATCCACACACACTCACTCACACACATACACTACGGACAATTTCATTCATTCATTCATTTTCATTTCGGCTTAGTCCCTTTATTAATCTGGGGTTGCCACAGCGGAATGAACCGTCAACTTATCCAGCTTACCCAATTCACCCATACCGCATATCTTTGGACTGTGGGGGAAACCGGAAACCTTTTAGCTTAGACTAAAAGGCAAATATTAAACTAAGGCAAATATTGTGCAAATGTGTATAACTTTTGACCAATATGCTATTGCACGATGAAAGGGGAAATGAAAAATAAAAATAGATGTACTTTCATAGGTGCAAACGCTTTTATCACTTCAAAATAAGTCTAATGTTCATTTTTACCCCACTTTATTTCATTCTTTTTAACTATGAATTACTATGCATTTCATCAGAATATTTTCTTGCTGGTTTCATACGGCTTTCAAAAGAGGTAATCGATCCATAACAGGAATGTTTTTACAGCTTCTACTCTAAGTGATTTTTAAATTCCTCACCAGCTGGCAGTTCTTTAAAAAAGAAAAGGAAAAAGAAAAGGATGACAGTACTGGACTGTTTGGGCTGTTCAGCTGTGCTCCTCAGGTAACTAAACAATTTTTAGCTGTTTTCACACAAACTTGTGATGGAGTAAGGAATGACACGGTGGGGGTTTGAGATGGCAGGTCTTGAAGAGGCTTTAAAAATGCAATAATAGAAGAGCATGGAACGAACGAAAACGGGGTATACTGTGCTTGTCAGCTGGGAGAAGTGAAGGTCAGGTTGTCTATAGAGGTCTGGCCGCACCTGAACATTGACAAAGCGTCAGTGCATTGACAAGATGCTGTATTTTTGGCAGCAGTGACGAGACACAATAAGCATCACGTCCACCTCTTGATCCACCGTACCTGTCATCTGGCTGGACAAGTGTTGACATTGATGATTCAAGCTGAGTCGGACCATTGGTCTCATGTGGCACTTGGTTATCCTCTTTTCTTTAAAGGGTTACACTGTAAAAATAAATGCTGGGTTCCGCACAATTCATTCATGTTGTCCCAACACAAATTAGTAAAAAACAATTACGTTAACTTAATTGATTTAGGTTGATTGAACATAAAACAATTAAGTTGTCCCCCAAAAATCTCAAGAATTGTGTTGTTTTGGCTCATTTTAAATGAATACTTTGAATAAGCAGCAAAAAATCTTTTTTTGAGTGTAGTTTATGACAAAATGAAAAATCTGTCGTCATTTATTCACCCTTGTATAGCTATAAACCCATCAGACCTTCATTCTTCTTCAGAATTAAAATATATATATTTTATTCAAATCTCAGACATTTCTTGCCCTTGCATTGAAAGTGTATTCACAAAAAAGAAAACATGCATAAATCCAGCCGTTTTCATATGATTTTTTTTTTCATTTATTAAGTGCATTATGAGACCTTGAACTTTCCTTCAACAAGTTTTGATGTTAAAAGTTTAACTTTTATTGACATTTTTTTAGTTTAAACTGAAGTGATTTGTTTATTGCTATTGTAAATTATGCTTTGTAAAAACATGGTAATAAAATGCATTTTTGACATTTTACATTTTTATTAGAATTGGTTAGAAGGTCGCTGGTTCGAGTCCCGCCTGGGCCAGTGGCATATGTGGAGTTTGCATGTTCTCCCCGTGTTCACGTATGTTTCCCTCGGGTGCTCCGGTTTGCCCCACAGTCCAAAGACATGCGCTATAAGTGAATTGGATGAACTAAATTAGCCGTTGTGTATGAGTGGATGGGTGTTTCTCAGTACTAGGTTGTGGCTGGAAGGGCATCCGCTGCGTAAAACATTTGCTGGAATAGTTGGCGGTTCATTCTGCTGTGGCAACCTCTGATAAATCAGACTAAGCCAAAGGAAAATTAATGAATGAATGTTTCAAACTACTAAAATGTCAATACAATTCATTCTGTAAAAATGTAGAGTTGAATTTTCAATATCAAAAGTTGACAGAGCAGTTGGCACTAATAGCATAGTGGTTAGTGCATTGACATATAGCACTGAAGTGCTTTGCGGTGACCGGAGTTCAATTCCCAGCTTCAGATTTTTTTGCTGATCCTTCCTCTCTCCCTCTTTACTGTCCTACCTAATAATGTTTAAAAAGGTTGACAGAGCAGAGATCAAGGTCCCATAATTCATAACTGTAAATAAATGGGAAACGCATGTAGACAGAAACTGTTTATTAACAGATATTTTTACAGTGTATAATTTTGATGCTTCTGAGTGTTTATAAAATTATTTTTAAAAATGTGTTATTTATATGATGAACGTCTTTATTGTATCCTGTGTTTGGATACTATCTGCCTGATTTTGGCACATTGGGAGTTGTAAATGACAAAAAATAAAAATAAAAAAACTTTCACACATACAGGTTCTTTTGGAAAATTACCAGTAAATTACTGTAAAGAGATTATGCGTGAGTAGGCCCCTTTTTTATATATACCAGAAAATTTGTCACTTTTTCATTACCAGTAAATATCCAGAATCTTGCTCCGTGTGAACGCAGAAGGAAAATTGCCGGTATGAGCAAGTACAAGTTCAGTACAACACACTAATGTGAGACTTTGGTAGGACAATCTAAATGTTGTTATGCTAATGTGTAAAACATATGCTTAATAAGTTGGCGGTTCATTCCGCTGTGGCGACCCCTGATTAATAAAGGGCCTAAGACAAAGGAAAATGAATGAATGTTGTCACAGAATGTATCAATATTTTGGAATGGATGTGTGAATGGTGCTTTTCTAGAACATTTTTATCTTGTATAATGTGTCACAATGGACAGCAACAAGGTGCTGCAACCCAACAGCAAAACCAGCATGTTTATTTACATTTTTTCAGTCCCTCGTGACAGATTCAATTACATCTGTGACACTGACCAACAGGAGCGCTTAATCTTATCCATACACAGTTTTCAAACATGGTGAAGCGAATAAGACACAACTGGTTCTGGTGCTGTCGGGTGGAATGAAGCTTCCACTGTTGGCGGTTCTTTATTTTTGTGGGCTTTTTCTGAGGAGAGGTAGTACAAAACACCGCTTCAGCAGAAATTGTTTGGGAACACTCTTGCTTCTGGATGTCAGTCGCCAGTTATGTCTTCTCGATGACATCACTCACAGCAAGCAATGGTGACATCACGTGACAAGAATGAGAGTTAAAAATCACATGATCTCACAATGACTAGTGTAACAGACAAAAATACTGTGTAGTGTGAACCTAGCAAAACACTGAATAATGTTTACAAGATTTAGTTAGAGGAGATTTAGTCATTGAGTTTAACAGAAGAAACCCAGCAGACACACAACGTCATAAGACTTTAATATTAGGTTAGATTTAGGTTGCCAGCATCTAAGGACAATGTTATTTTGATGTCCAATAATGACGTGAAATGATGTTGATATTTTGTTGATTTTAGGTTCTGTTGGAAAGTGACCAAAATCAAGCGTTGAGCCAACACCCTTAATAAAGATGGTATAGACGTCAAATACTGACATTTTTTCGTCAGGTATGATAAGCAAAATACAACGTCTGATAGACGTCATATTAGTAACGTCCACACAACTAGTATCAAGCTGTAACATCATTAGACATTGATATTTTGTTGTCTTTAGGTTGTGTTGGAAAGTGACCAAAATGCAACCTTTGCCCAATGTTGGACATTGACGTCGGCCTGATGTTGGGTTCTGACGTCAACCCGATTTTCATTTTTAAACAAAATGCAACGTCCGACGACATTGGGGTACAACATAAATCTGACATCATGTTGACATCCTGTGCCTGCTGGGAAGACATTCAATGAGCAAATGATGACAAACTCTCCAGTTTTGGGTGAACTATCCCTTTAAGAAGTCAAAATAAAAAAAATTCTAGCTTTTTTGGTGTATTACAAAACAAAAAAATGTGTCAATTTAATCAGGTGAAAATGTAGATGAACTTTTTTCTTTAGTAGAACATAAAATAAATATTTTGAGCTAAAACTATGGTCCTTGGATATTCATTGGAGAGTCATAAATTGCAAGTCAACAACTACTGCCACATTTTAGAGTAAGAAAATTTTGGTTTCGTTTCATAACAGATATGAAACGTCTCATTTAATTCCCCCAAAAGTCAGGAACTCCATAGTCCTGAAAAAGTTCCTCCATTGCTCAAGCCCCTATTATTAGCTTTTATTCACACAGACTCACGAATAGGCTACTCCTTTATCAAAAATTTGAACCAAAAGCAAAGATAAATGACGCATGACCCGTATCAAATCAAAATGAGATTGTTATCAAGGGCATTTACACATCCAAAGCTGAGCTGTGATCTAAAAGCATTTTTTGATGCCCTCAAAAGGCTCCCACAGAGAGAATAAAACTGAAACTGATTAAAAACCGTTAGTAAACTCAGACGTCAGAGAGTTTGATTAGGTTAAAGATGGAAAAGAGTTTTTTTAATTTTTTTTTTTATTCCCGCTGTGCACAAAAAGCCATTTCCAAACAATTTTAATACCGTCGAGAACTGAGAGCAGAAAATCGGGTCACAATGAATGGAAGAAGAGCCCAGGTATGGCTGAACGCAGACAGACCTTTAAATAGTCATCAGTATTCGACACTTGCTCTTCAGACTTTTTGAAACTTCTCTTTTATTCCTCAAGAACTGAATAAAAAACCGCAGGAGGCCTTGTTGATGCCTTTTGCAAACTCATCTTAATAGGCCCTCTGGCTCTAATTTTACTCTCACGGGAGGAATAAAAGCGTTTTACATTTGTACTTCATTCTTATTTTTGGCAGCCGAAGGGCGAGGAAGACAGCCCGCAGATCAGTCTCAAAGCTGAGATCACAGTCTACATGAAAATCTTTTATGATTTTTTTACTCACAAATCTCACATCATCCTTCCCCCTGATGTGGAACTGGCGTTTGTGAGTCACTCATGCAAATTTTTGTTTGTATATTTTTTGGCTGAAACTTTCCTTTTAGGCATATGCTATACTATAGACTCAAGACTGATCATATTTCTATGAGCATATTTCATTGAATGTATTTTATCACAGAAAAGAAATGCAGGGTTATGTTTTTCCTCCCCGATGTTTTCATTTCCAAGAACACTCAGTCCCCTCAAGCCTTCCCGCGCATGAATATTCATAAGCGTGCGGAGCTCATACTGATGTTATAACACACCAGCTGCATCTACAAGCACAGTCATTCACTGAGGTATAAAGTAATCATCCTGCTAATCATCTCGAGGTTATTTTTTCACTGCTAAACTAATGTACGGATAGTAATTGAGTTGTTTCCGAGCTGACAGTTTGAAACTCACGTCATCGTATTTTCACGTGTTGTGCTGTTTGTGGTTCTGCAGCGACATCTTGTGGTTAAACTAGTGAATAAATGTGGACGAAGCCGATTTAAAAGGTGAGATTGTACATATTTCAAATCTACTGTTCCAGAACGCCAGTGAATCATATCTGATAATAATGATTTAATACAAGAACGTAACATTTACTTACATTGCAACAGTTGGGGTAAAGTAAGTAAAATAATACGTCTTCAAGAATCTTATCGGTGTTGTTTTATTTTGGTTGTGTGTTATTTTTATGGGAAAACTTTACAGTAAGATTTCATTTGTGAACTTCACACTTAATATGAACTAATAATGAACAATATGTTAATACTAACTACATCATAAAATTAGTTTATTATCAAAAATACAATAAAAATGTGATTGGTATGTGATATGAAATATCATTGCAATTTATAATAAATGTTTGGTCTTTTTTTAATTATTTAATATATTTAAAAAAAAATAATAATAATTATGTCCTGGCAATTTTCTGAACATTAGCCAGTAATTTCTGGTAACATTCAACATAAACACACCGAATACTCAATATAAAGTCACCTTTAAAAAAGAAACAATAAAAAATGAATTCAAGTACAATCTTTTATATTTAAATGTAATCATTTCCAAATGTATTTGAAAGATTATATGGTGCATTTGTTAACTAGTTTATTCGCTGTACTGTACACTTACACGAATATGAAAGTTTCCATTTACTAACATAAAAAAGTTTGGAGATTAAATGTTATGGAATTTTAAAGTATGGCGCTTTTTAAAAAGTATAATATGCTCACCAAGCTGCAATTTTTTAAAATTAAAAATACAATACAAATGTGATATGTGATCGGTATGTGATATGGTGAAATATCATTGCAATTTAAAATAAATGTTAGTTTTTTTTAATCATTAAATATATTTAGAAGTAAAAAAAATGTCCTGGCAATTTTCTGAACATCGTCCAGTAATTTCTGTTAACCGTAAAATGTTAAACTTCAATTCACTCAACATAAACACACTCAACACTCAATATAAAAAAAACAATAACGAAAAATCTTTTAATAAATACATTTTTGTGTAATATTTATAGATGGTTTTTCAGTATAATATGCTGATTTAGTGCTCAAGTAATTATTTTTATTATTATCATCAGTGCATAATAGTTAAGAAAAAAAAATCAAATATTTTCTGGATTCTTTGCTAGTTATTTTTGTAATGCTAAAAATGTAATGCTTCCCTGCTGAATTAAAATGTCATTTTTTTAATAATAATATTAATAATAATAAGTCAGAATGACAAGTCTAAACTCTTCCACATGTGAATTTGATTTTCTTATCATTTGGATTTCTGGAAAAGTAAAAGGCTACATCTGAAGATGAAGAACACTTGAGGTTCTTCCAGACATGTCTAAACAACTTAAAAGCAAACTGTTTTCAAATACATCTTAAATGGGATTTCTGAATTGGTTTAGTTCAAGGATGTAAAAAATATATTGGATTTTGTTTGCTATATATCATTCCCTGTTGAAGAAAAGTAAAATTGTTAGGATCTGCACTAAGTAAAAACACAAGTGTTTACTAGTACATTATTGGAACATGTGAGTGGTGTGTGTGTGTGCGCGTGTGTGTGTGTGTGTGTGTTGCCAGAGCTTTAACCTCACCAAAATATAATATAATATAATATAATATAATATAATATAATATAATATAATATAATATAATATAATATAATATAGCACTGCAGAACACAGCACAACTCTCTGATAAAATTAATTCCCATGACTGATTAATTTGGACCATGTTTTATTCATCATCTAATCTCACCTTTTATCACTCCTTTAATTGTATTTACAAACCATGCCTTAATATTCTTTTCTCAGTTGTGTTAGGTAAAGTGCTTATGATCATACTGTACTAATTCATTCCTCAGTTGAACTTAATTGAATCATAGAGACAGGTTAGCTAAAAGGAAAGATATGATAAAATACTTAATTTATCATCTTCATTTAATTTGTATGGCTCCATATTAAATACATAAATGAATAAACATTATATTAAATACATAAATTAATAAACATTTAAATGTTTTCGGTATAGTGATGGCTTATCAAACAGCATATATGCATCTTGATTCTCCTGTGGTTTTCTAAAAATTTGACAGCAACTTTTTTGCTGGTAACATGAGACAAAACCTTGAGGTAGCGACAAGTCCTTAACCATTTTGAATCTATTCAGCTTCTGGGTCTGGTGGGAGTACTTTTACCTTAGCTTAGCATAAATCATTGAATTGGATTAAATGGATTAAACTTTTTTTTTTTAAAAAGAGTGATAAATTTCTGAACATTTTCTTTTTAAAGCTTGACCCTTCTGAGGTTTTATTGTGTACTAAGACCAAGGGAAAATGAAAAGTCGATATTTATAGGTTGATATGGTTAGGAACTATAACATTCTAAATATAACATTCTAGGAACTAACATTCCAGCGTAATAATCAAGGGATTTTGCTCCCCTACCCCTGTAGATTGGCTGAATGGATTTAAAAATGGTAAAACTCAAAACAGTTTACTAATGTGAAATGTCGTTCCAAACCCCTGAGGCCTTCGTTTGTCTTCAGAAGACAATTTAAGATATTTTAGATGAAATCCAGGAACTCTCTTACCCTCCAAAGACAGAAACATTCAAAGTCCAATGTCCGCGTTTTGTGTGAAACAGTTGTAGCAGGGGTAATTATCAGCAACACAACAATCATACAGTACTCTCATCAACATGGAATTCTGAACTGTTGAATAAAGTCATTTACTTTTCTGTGAGCTACTACAGAAGTACTCTTGTAGCTTCATAACATTATGAGTAAGCCACTGAAGAATGTTTTCACTATGTTTTTGGTATCTTTCTGGCTTGCTGAACTGTTGAATAAAATCAATATCACATTTGCAGTCACACTCATGCTTTGGAAATCGACATCGTTACTTCTGTGATATTACTTTACAAGTTTAAAAATTCTTAACCCATAGAGGGATATTTGAACTTGAATTCCAGGCTTTTAAAGGTCATGTCAGTCAATGCCAAAAAAAAAAAGTTAACTCACCAAGACCTCTTTTTTTTTTTTTACCTCTAGTAAATATTTAAGTAATATATTCTGTAATTTTTTATGTCAGCTATGGTTCAGATGGTTGTGGTCTGTCAGCACCTGTGGCCTGAGGGCAACAACATTAGTCCATGAGCTTCTGGATCTCCTGGGCTCCATGTTTCCTCACCTCAGGCCTAAACTGTGTTTGATGTGTCTGAGAGACCCAAGTGAAACTGTTTCTTAACTTCTTAAGTGAATTGAGGCTAAACTTGGCAGGCAGTGCAAGCGATTGTGCCCTTAGAGGATCAGAGATTTGCTCCTTTGAGTTCCTGTGCCTATGTGTGAGGTTTGATGAAGTGAGACTTTCTTTAGATGTTTTGAATAATTTCTTATCCTCACTTTGTGGATCTTGAGCCGTTGAAGGTGGTGTTCAGTTTCTCTGTTGAGATATTGTAAGTCAGTATCTACCACCCATAACCTTTTGAAGTCTGCTTATATATTGATTCATTTTCATTTTCCTTCGACTTAGTCCCTGATTATTAGAGGTTGCCAGAGCGGAATGAGCCGTCAAATATTCCAGCATGTGTTTTATGCAGCGGATGCCTTTCCAGCTGCAACCCAGTACTGCGAAACACCCACAAACTCTCACATTCACACTCATACACTACAGCCAATTTAGTTCATCCAATTCACCTATACCGCATGTCTTTGGACTGTGGGGGAAACCCAAGGGAACACGGGGAGAACATGCAAACTAATAAACACACAGAAATGCCAACTGGCCCAGCCAGGACTCGAACCAGCGACCTTCTTGCTGTGAGGCGAAAGTGCATCTTCTACTCAACACCCAGGAAGCATATTTTTGTTTAAAAGAAGTCTAATAGACGTCTAAACATAGACACCTTGGCTAAAACACAGCTAAATTTGTCCTGTCTGTGAAAGTCTAATAGACATCTAAGAATGGCCTGAAACTAAATGAATCAAATGATAAACAGAATTAGAGAGACTTTATATGTGTGTAGTCATTCATTCCTGTTTACTTGAGGAGTAGTCTAGTTTTAAGCTATTCTTAGACCTCTATTAAATTTTCGCTGACAACCCAAATTTAGCCAAGACGTCTATGTTTAGACATATGTTTTTTAGATGTCTATTAAACACAAAATTGCTTGGTGGGACAAGGCTGCATTTATTTAACACCAAATACAGTAAAAACACCAATATTGTAGAATACAGATGGAAAATGTTCTACATTTGAATATATTTAAACTGTAGTTTATTCCTGTGATGTAATCTGAATTTTCAGCAACATTACTGCAGTTCTCAGTGGCACATTATCCTTCAGAAATCATTATAATATAATAATTTGCTGCTCAAGAAACATTTATTATCATTATTATTAATTCAGAAAACAGTTGCATACAGGTATTTTGCAGGATACTTCAAATGTTCAAAATAACCTTTGTCTTCATTAGAAAGTCTTTCATCAACATTTAGAAAATATTACAAATTGGTAATGAAAACCAGGCTAATGTTACCAATAAGTGCTAATGTCACCAACACTGCATGCTTTCCCACCTGTAATACAGCGCTGTGCAGTTACTGAGCAGTGTGGAGCACAGGCACACAGCCTTCAGCCCAAGAGTCAATAGAACAAGGCTGAGGTTCTGCGTCCTCCTGCCAAAAGGGCTCATGTTCAGGATCATCTCCTTCATCTCTCCTCAGGAGAAGACATTCAACCGTCTCCACCAGGTTATTTCGAGCCCACCAAACTGAGTAGGGTATCAGCTGGAAGACAGGTAGTTTGTGCATGATGTCTCACATGTCTCAAAATGCTACTATTGCAAGTTAACTTTATCATTTACATGAGCAATAAATCTATATTACCGTACTTGGTCACACAATCAATTTTGTTGCTGTCAAAAACTAAAAATGGCCATACTATTGACTAAGGTAAGAAATATTACAATTTGATAATGTTGCAGTTCTAGGAATAAATCTGAGTTTAACTAAGGAAAAAGACGGAATTGTAAGAACTGCACTCATGAGAACTAAGGAAAGTAAGAATATTCTAAGGAAAACAGAACTGTGAGATAAAAATAGAAAACCTTTAAAATTACAATTGTAAGAAATTAAGTCTGAAGTGTGAAACAGAATGTTGCAACAAAGTCCCAATTCTTTGAAATAAAAAAACTAAATTGTGAGATATAAATGCTCAATTGCGCGACAGCCTATAAAATTCACAATTGCGCGACTTATAAATTGCAATGGTGATGAATAAATTTGCAATTCAAAAAAAGTATCTGATGTAAACTATTATTTGATTTAGATGACAATGCAAATTTTGTCAAACAAGTAAAACTAAAAGAACAATAACAATGCATTTTTTATTACGAAAATGTAAATAAAGTAAAAATAAAATATGACAAAATTAAAAGCTAATTCAAAATGCTGATACAAATTTTAATGGTCTAATATAATGAGGTTGTATTAGTTAAGTGTTAGGGTAGGGGTTAGTACTAACAGGAACAAACAATGAACAATACATGTATTACATTATTTATTTATCTTTGTTAATGTTATTGTTATGGAAATTCATTTATATACCTTTATAGGCAGTATAAAGTCTGTTCTTATTTTCTTTTTCTATGTATACATTACACAGTTAAGCTATGCGTGACCACTTTGGCGCCTGTTTATCATAAGACAAGATTGTACTCCATGTATGGTGACCTATGACCTGTACAGCCAGGTGGGATATAAGATTGAAATATAGACAACTAAAAGTGAATTATGAGCATTAAGATAACTGTGATGTGATTCATTCACTATGTCACTGATGGCCTTGTGGGCTTTAGAGGGAAGAAACTAGATAAAAAGGGAACACACTCTTCTTGTGTGTCGCACTCTGCAGGAACCTGTGTTACTGTATGACTGTCTGACCTTCTTTGCAAAGAATAAATCTTTAAAAAGACATCCTGGGTAAGACTTTGTTTTCCACAACATTAGTTAATGACAATACAGTTGTTCATTGTTAGTTCATACCTTAACTAATAATAACAAGCATGAATTTGGATTTTAATAATGCATTAGTAAATGTTGAACTATGATTAATAAAGGCTGTACAAGTATAGTTCATTCTTAAATACATCAAATGCAGAAACTAAATAAAACCTCATTGTAAAATTTTAAAGAGTGACTATTTTGATAATAGCTCAAAGATACTAAAATTACAATAATCTTTTCTTGGTTATTAAAAATTGAAGACTCAACAACTCCATATTTAACACTTATATTTAACACACAACCTATCCTTTGAATCAACAAAACAGTGAAAACAAGCAAAAGTTAATTCACTGTTACACACAAACATTTATTCTCCACTCACCTCTCCTTTTAGATACACCTGATAGCATCTGTTCATCACTCCCTCCATCAGTTCTGCTATAATGTCGGCCACCACCTCCTCGCCCTCCTCCTGGCTGATCATGGTGGCCCAGCTGGACTGAGTCAGGCGTCCCGGGACAATGTCCACCGACTCAACAGGCTGGACCACAGGAGAAGCATTAACTGCAGCAGAATCAGTGCGGCTTTTATCAGCCCGCGATTTAGCAGCAGACCGACGCATGGTCTTCTGTTCTCCTACAAATATGAAATCAACTTAAATTATTTTGGAAATAAAAATTTAGACTACTTCACTACATTCCAAAGCATAATATTATACTTTTTACTCCACCACATTTCAATAATTTATGTAATTCCTCGTTATTTTGAACTGAAGCAATCATCATCTGCTTAGAAACACAATTCATTCATGAACTGAACTGAGCCATTTGCATCTGTCCTCGAGTCAACAACTCACTGATTCAAGCGATGCTTTTAGAAACCTGTAATGTTAATTTTACTAGTGCACATTGATATTCTTTAGGTGAACAATTAATCTATGCAAGTTAATCCACTGGAAAAAACAGTTTGTTTTGGTAATCTTCAACCAAACTCAACCATTTCCTTCAGTGTTTAGAGTGGCAGTCCTTATCTGTTGATGTCTGTTTGGCCACAATATTCTTAACCAAACCCTTACTGTTAGTTTATATGAGGGAATGATGTGCAAAAAGAAAGCCCCGCCCCCTATTAAATATTGCATTTCAGTTGAAAGTACATCAACATGCTGAAATAAAAGTCTCAGGTTAGACAGCTTCCAGTTCACACAGACATTAATTATTCATTAACGAACATTAATTAATCATTGATTCAAATAATCCGGTCAGCGAGTCAAAAGTTAAAAATTCAATAATTGAAATAATCAACAGTGTGTTTGACACTAAACAACTTCCCTGTACAAAGGATCATGGGGAACCGAAAAGTCCATCAGTTGCACCCTTCAAAATCATTCATTACGACACTTCAATGTGTCAGCCATGATTGTTTTCACTCTGAAGTGCCTTTAAAAGGTGATATATCCTGCTTGGAACAGTTTAACATATCACTTATTTAAAATAATCCTGTTGAAGCAAGTCTCAGTTTGGTTATTTTTATTTTTTGGTTATATTACAAGTATATGAAAAGTTTAAAGGAAAATAAGTTTCAAGGTTTTAAGGGTACAGTACTTGTTATAGTGTAGTTTAACTACTGATGAAATATTAACTACATGTACTATGTTGTTAGGGTTAGAATGTGGGTTAGGTTTAGGGTTAGTTCAATTCAATTCAATTTTATTTATATAGCGCTTTTTACAATATAGATTGTGTCAAAGGAGCTTAACAAGTTCAAGTAAAGTCCAGGTTTTAGAGTTTAGTTCAGTTCAGTGTGGCTTAAGTTTCACTGCTGAAAGTTCAAACACTGAAGAGCAAATCCACCGAAGCGCAGCTCCACAAGTCCCAATCCGAGCAGGCCAGTGGCAACAGTGGTGAGGAAAAAACTTCACCAGTTGACGAAGCGAAGGAAAAAAAACCTCGAGGGAAACCAGGCTATGTTAGGCACGGTCATTTTCTTCTGGCCAAACTTCCTGTGTGGAGCTGCAGTCTAGGCGCCGGCTGGAGAAGCTGGACATCCATCGTGTAAGCTGCAAGTGAGGGTAGGGCACCAGCGGGAGGTTAGGCTGGCCCACAGGATCAAACGTAGACTCGTTCGTCACTGTAGCCTTCAGGAATCAGTCTCATGCACTCCATTACTCCATGGTTAGTTGCATGTAATTGTTCATTATTAAGTGTAATCATTATAGTAAATACATGGAACATGTGTAACAAGGACAACTTAAAATAAAGTGTTATCGTAAAATGTACAGGGCATCGAGTAATTGTTCACAGCGCTTCATTTTCTTCCACATTTTGTTAGTCTTTTTCCAAAATGGATATAATTGGTTATTTTCCTCAAAATGTTATGAACAACACCCTGAAGTGACTAGTTTTCCAGTTCTTGCCACCGAAAAACATCACAGCTGATCGCCACATCAATTTTAAGTATCATGGTAAAGATTGTGAATATGTACATGATGTTTTTTATATGTATATAAATTGGCAAAGATTCCAAACAAACTTCTTTCACAGTGCCATCACGGGGTATTGTGTGTCACATTTTGAGGAAAACAATAAATTAAATTAAATTTAGAATAAGTCTCTAACATAAAATGTGAAGGAAAAGTGCTTCAATATGAAATAAATATAAATGTACAAAATATACATTACATTACTTACATTAAACATTCATCAACCAGAACATTTAAACTTTATAAGCACACAAAATAATCAAGCATTTTGTAAACATTGAAAAGGATTACTGAACGCAGAAGTAACACTTTATAGGGTATCTGTATTTCAGTTGAGTACATACTTGTTATGTGTACCTCCACTAACAAAACGTAACATGAAACGTAAATAGCCTATATATGCTAGAGTAAAAGAAAATATAAATTAGTAAGCATTGTTTCCAATATGACACGCATTTTATAGTAACTTTTAAAACATTTAAAAATACATGGCGTTTTTTTTAATTAATAATAATTTATATCATTAATATTATATCAGCAAGTGTTCGTAGAAATGCATTACACGTTTTTAGTTATAAAAAATTCACAGGCGACGCTAATGATGTTTTACAGATATTAACGGAATTTGCAAAACATTTTTAACCATGACACGTCATAGAAGATACCTAATAATATTTATTTTAAACACTCACTCTTATATATCTTCTGTGTTGTCCCTGATGTTGTCTTCAGATCCTGGTTGCCAAGTAGTCAGGCACCTCATGACGACACCGGAAACGACGTGCTACTGCAGCCATTTTTGCGCCTATTTCAGGACAGCAGGACTAGGACAGCAGTTTCAGGCAGAGCCGTAATACACACTGAAGTAGCACAGAATTATGGACGAGAGCCCGGTAAATTGTGGTTTTTCGTAATGTTTTATTCATTGTAACGTTATAAGTGAACACAGACACTCGGTGTGCATGCTTATCTGCACGCGACAAGTGCGAAACCAAGGAAGCGAAGCCTTGATTATGTAAACGTTAACTAGTGTCTCTGCAAGCTCTCGGTCGCAAGTGTTTTAGTACAAAAAATTATAAAGTTTATTGACACTAAATTATCTGATGTAATCTCCATACATCGCAAAGGTGTGCATCTCTCTCTCTTTCTCTCTCTCTCTCTCTCTCTCTCTCTCTCTCTCTCTCTCTCTCTCTGAGACAGTTCACTGCGTTAATGAATTCTTTTACTCATCCTCATGTCCTGATGTTTATCCTTTTTATTTATTTTAAACAAAGTGAGATATTTCCAATAAAGCCAAAGACATATGTCCTTCCATTCAAACCCCAATTTCTTGAATTTGTGTGGCCATATTTTTCAGAGTGCAATACTAGACAGTAGCCTATGTGTTTAAAATAATATGAAGCTCATTTAATAAGAGTCAAAAGATTCCACGACTCATTTTGTGTGATTTGTTAGTTAAAAACACCAGTTTCAGGCACAAATTTGTGCGTATGTTATGGAAGAACATATGTTTCTAAGATCCACAAAAGTCTGTAAAATAAAATTGTAAATAATGAATGCAAAAATACGATAGATCGATAGATAGATAAATAGATAGATAGATAGATATTAACTTATTAAAAATACATATTTTCCAAATACTTTCTAATATTCTTTTTTGTTTTATTCTAATTTGGATTTTACTATAACGTCATATGATAAATTATATAAATGCTTTTTAAGACTTTAAGATGGGGGATGATCATATGATGTCCATAGTATCTAAAAAAAAAGCCTGAGATTTTACAATGTTTTTTGTTTTGTTCTTTATTTCCAGAGACATATCACAATTCAGAAAGGTCAGCCATACCCGGAGTTGGAGAAATGTACAAAATGCTGCAACAATTTTCACTGCCCCTTTTGTGCGACCAGTGTATTTAAGCCCTGCAAACGGACTAAACTCAAAATGCATTTGAATCGCCACTATAGAAGAGCAGTTATCCATGGAGGTATTGACATTATTATTCTTGTACGAGCAGCCATTTGAATCTCTTTTGCTCGATACTTCCGGTCTCATTCACTTCTATTCATTTTTAGACATTAAAAACAGTTTGTTACGCTGCTTGATGTTGCAAACTGATATTTTCTTGTTATATTATTCTGCTTTGTCTGTATAGTCATGAATACGCTTGTTTGTAGAGCAAGTAGTTTGACCGTTTTCTGCCGTTTATTATTCCTAGTCTTTTCCCCCATAGGCAACTGAATCGGAAGTTCTAAAGCAATTGCTAAAACGAGCGCACTTCCACATTGCAGAATAAGATCAATACTGTGTATATAAAGAAATCAGAATGAACTTACAATGGACCCTTTTCACAAGACTGTTATGACGCGTTTAACAGTCATCATAATCTTAAATCCTTGAAAGCTTTTAATATTTAGGTTTAAAAAAAAACATATGTACAGTTATATGCATTTACGTATGTATTATATCATCTTTGCATCAAATTACAAAAAACAAATTACTGCTTGTGAGGTGTTTCTAATGCCTCATCTATGGACAAGACATTGTTCTCTCTTCTGGCTGCCGTTATCAGTCTCACACAATTAGTTTTTTCCTTTTTTTTGAAAGTCTTGATAATGCCATTGTGGAGTATTTCTTTTATTATTCCAACAAATAGGATTTAAAAAAATATTTCTCCTATTCACTGCACTTTAAGTTTACCCAACTATGCCAACTTCTGCAGCATAAAAACCCAGAAATGTGAAAAGGGTCCATATTTTAAAATTGAAGGTCCTGTTTGAAGTGATCAGTTTGCTTAACATTTGCTAAGAAGCATGTGGTGTGGACAGAGAACTGATCGAAAGTTTAGTGATGAAAGCAAGTCTCATTTATTTGGGTCTGATGGGAAATATTAAACTGTAGAAAGACTGAACAAAAATTGTTTGCAGAAATCAGTCAAATTGAAGGTAAAGTGTCCAGGGGCTGGTTGCACCAGGTAAAGTAAAACGTAGCCTAGTTGTGACTTAAAGGGACACTAAGTTACAATTTACACACTACTAAATATTTTCGTGTTGCACCACTGAACTTGGAACTACATTCCAACTAAATATTTATGGCAGCATTTCGCTATGTATAACAGTAGAAAAGAGATGACGGTGAGATTAGTTTACCTTGAGGAGCTTGCAATGATAATGAAGAATTATCTCCCTCTACTCACAGACTCATTCAGTGCGACTACGCATGATTTATTATATTTTATGCAGATGCACTTCATAGAAAAAAGACTTGATCACCCCAGTCGATCGAAATTATTGAAATCTTTTCAAATACAGCTATTCAATTATATTTATATTGCAATATATATCACAGCAAAACAAAATATTGCAATGTCAGATTTTTTCAATATCATGCAGCCAGCCAGCTCTCTCTCTCTCTCTCTCTCTCTCTCTCTCTCTCTCTCTCTCTCTCTCTATATATATATATATATGAATTTTGTAAATATACAGATTTGTAAAAAATATATATTTATATATAATTTTTATTTTTTTAGAATATACTACACATAGATGTGGACTCCGCTGTAGAAAAGCTCTCCATTTCCACTGTATGTTCTGTTTGACTACAATTTTAAAGAGAGACGATTTTAAAAACCATTTAGAAGTTTGTAAACAGAGGCCACGCTCTGAATCAGCCAAAAAAAATTTGCCAAGGACCAATACGACTGTGACCTCTCCGATGTTTGCAACCATCGCTTCAGCCATCAGTACACCTAAGATTGTCCCTACAGTCAAATACACACCGTCCAGCACCAGCTCTGTGACAGTGACCACTCCAACAATAATAAACACATCATCGACCAGCCATATCTTGAAAGATGTGAAACTCTGTGAAACAACAATGAAAGCTCTGCCCATCACAAATACATCATCAAACATCAGTTCAAACAGGAGTCGCACACGGCCGGTTGTTAAAATCACATGCCCAAAGTGCCATATCATCATCAATAAAATCAACCTACAAAAACATATTGAACGCAAACACCCAGATGACACCTTTGGCATCGATGACACATTCCAGATGACAACTCAATGTATTGATGAAACAAATGGTATATATGCAGTTATCAAAGTTGTAAAAGGCAACAGTTTCCCGGTTCATGTAAAATACCAGACATGGGGAGAAAACCAAACAGTTTGCGAATCAAACGAGTGCCAGATAAACATAAATATTGCACAGAAGAGCAGCATCCCATCCTACCAGTGCATGCATATCAGTGCCGCGAGCCTGTGCAAGTCTTTGGCTGATCAAGTCTTGCCCAAGGAAGACATTTTAACAGAAATGGTGAGAGGAAAATAGTTCAGCAAGAAAAAGAAAAAGCAATGCCTTGCTTTGCAACAGCTTGCTGAACAACGCACCACTTTCTGTTCTAACCTCGACTGACGTCTCATCAGTAAAAAAAGTTTGTTTCTGTTTTTGAGCCAAATGCATTTTCTTTTAGTACTTTAGGACGCGTCATGGTTGTTTACAATGCAACCTTGAACACATGGACTTGTCCCTGTACCAGATTTCAGCATTCATGCATGCACAAATACATTGCCAAATGGCATCTGTTTCAAACTCTCCCTGAACTGTTTAGTTCACCACACAGCACCCCACTTTCAGAAGAGGACAGCGTCTTGGAAAAACAATCATGTGTATCCACCGAGAGGTCTGGGATTGGAGTATATGGTGAATTACATTCTTCAGCATAAGAAGATTCCTGCTGTTCCTCCAGAAGAAATGTGCTTGCCGTCTTCACACAAGGATTACCCACAATGCCTTTGTCCACATGAAACCGTGTGTCAGGAATGCCCAGGCAATGTCCCACTCAGCGATCCGATTTTAATTACACAGAAAGCCAAAATACTGACCAATTGGTGCATTGTTGAAGGTAGGATATATTGTCCATTTGCTTGTGCAGTACTCCGCTACATTGTCTCATCATATTACACTTGTTTTAATTGTCAGATGTCACCACCTTCTGCAAGCAGTGCCCTCAGTGTGGGATATTTTATCGATACCAGGAGTGGAAAGACCGTCTGCATAACTTTAATGATCACGTCGTCCTTGACATTCCCTTATGCATGACCTTGAGGCACCTTCTACAGGTAATCTTCAGCATGACTATTCAGAGTTGGAAATGTGAAAGTTGAAAATAACGTAACGTAATTGTGAAACACTGAACATGTTTAGTCTATAGGCACTTGCGAACAAAAACCACAATAGGATACAATACGATACTGATTAATTAAAACAATATATTGAAGAACAGTGTATTAATTATGTAGCTGAAGCAGTCAAATAAAAACAACAAAAAACAATGCTCTGCTAAACAGTATGAGGCAAAACTATAGCATTCAATGAGCACAATAAAAACTCCTAAACAAATGTTTTAAATTATTGCAAAATGTTACATAATAAACTACACAAAAACTACAGTATGTTAATTAAATTACTTAATGATTTTTCTAATATTGCACAAAAAATAAATGGTATGGCTCACTTCAGTTCGCATTGCTTGGCTCAGTTTGCATTTCCACTGCAGTTTAATATCATGTGAAGTGGGTTGGGATATCACTATAGTTGTGCTGCCTGTACTGCAGTCCCATCACCGTTTTTGCTGGATCACGTCTATCAATGAGATGAATGTCTGGACCTCTTCTATTGACCAAGATGCAGTAGCTTAATTTGTGGTGCAAACATGGTTTAGTTGTGGAAACCAACAATACAGCAGTGGCTGCTGCTGACTATTTAAATATAGCAGATTTGGTGTGTCTTGTCACTAGTCCAATGATGATGATGATGATAGTCTGACGTTTCTCTCAGACCAATCAGTGTTTGTGTATACGTTACTTTTTAGCAATGTATGTTAAGCTTTATGTAGCATTTTCATTGGTTGCCGAAAGTGAGAGACATATGATATGATTTGACAATGTTAAAACAAGATTTATGATATTATCATACACCCCTAACCACCCCTAGCTACTGATTCAGTACTAAGCCTGCGACTAATGCATATGACTGTTTGGGACCAACTTCCATACTTCCATCATAAATTACATGGAAATTTCATGGAAATTTATTTCTTAGAATGAGTGAGAACCCTGAAAATGCAGTTTTAAAAAGTTATCAATAGGTTATTTCTCTTTCCACTGATCCATGAATGTGTTGAGCTGACAAATGTCATTTTTTTTAAATGTTAAGTGCGTGTGCATGTTTCTCTTAGGTCTACACTTCAGTGAGTCGAGCAGTGGAGTATTTACAGTTAGTGACAGGTGTGGAGTTTCCGCCTACAGACACAATCTTGCAGGCATATTTACAGTTTGAAGCCCTCACTGATCATGAGTAAGAGTATTTATGCCCCAGCTGTGGTGATCATCCTCCAGTAGTTATCATGGGTTTTCACAAACACAGTGCTGCTCTGTTATCAGGTATGGCAACTGTATTGCAGTTCGTTTGCCAGTTTGTTTCACAAAAATATCCTTCTTGTCACAATGTAAATATTCGTCTCATTTTTGCAGAAAATGACATTGAAGTGCCTCCAGATAATTTTAAAGGAGAGGTTAATCTGGAGACGTTCTGGGAAACGCTGTCCAAAGAGATGATTTGTCAAGGACTTGTTACAGGTATGTAAATTTATTAGTTTTATTAGTATATAACATTATTATCACTGGCCCATTTAGTACGTAGACCCTGAGGGATCCCCTTTAACCAGCTGAGGAGATGAGCTACTGCCACAGTAGAAGAAAAACACAATGGTGACACTCCTGTAATACTGAGAAAAGCAAACTGAGGCTAAAATTCCCAAAGATATTCATGGGACATTTTGTTACCTTTAGAGCATAACTGAAAACACCACCTGAGTATTGTTGCTGACCATGTCCTTTTCTTTATGACCAGTGTCCTTATCTTGTATGATAACAAACCATGTCACATAGCTCAAATATTCTCTGACTGGTTTCTTGAACATGATAGTGAGTTTAATAAACTCAAATGATTCCACAGTCACAAGATTTCAATCGTAATGGGGCATTTTTAGGGTGAGCTGGAACTGGATATTCCTCTGGATGTGCAGCTAAAAAATCTACAGCAACTATGTGATGTTCTCGTGTCAATATAGGCTAAGTCTCTAAGAAATATTTCCATCACCTTCTGAATCAGTGACATGAAGAATTATGTCTGTTCTAAAGACAAAAGGTGGACATGACCCACTCCTAGAAAGATGTACCTAATAAAGTGGCCCGCGAATGCATATTGCAGACTGTTGAAAAAAATCCATATTGAACTTATTTTTTTCTCTCTGCTGTTTTAGATTACATTCAAAATCCATTTACACTACCACCAAATTATCTCGTTTGGGCTCCTTGGATAGGTAAAAAAACACAACATTCAGACATGGTGTTAAACACAGAGTTTGAGAAAGTTTGTCCTTTGAAGTCTGCAACGGAGATTTCAGAAATGGCAGTTACAGAGGAGAGACTCACAGAAGAACTTTTCAGACAGAAGGTTTATACAACACTGCTTTCTTTGTTCTTTTATATAAAAATATTAATTTAACATTTAGAATTTTTAATAAATCATATATTTTTGTCCTAAAAGGCTGATGTGATTAAAACTTTATGCAATGATTGTGGTGTGGATTCGACTGGATCTCGCACTGATCTGCTTCTAAGATTGGCTAATGATGTGAAATCCAGGGAGACCTTTGACAAAATCTGTGCAAAAATCTGGAGTGCCTCTGGTGAGCTTAATTTTTACTCTGCTCTTTAACTGCATTCTTGTAATTATGGTAATCACTTCTATTCAATTCACGGTTATTTCTATAGGGTTTTTCACAATTATTACTATTATTCCAAAGCAGTTTTTAAAAAGTGCATGTTATTACATTACAATCAAAATTACATGGTGTATAGGATGGACTGTATATATGCAAAGTTAACCTGCAGTTATAAAATAAAGTGTACTTTTAAAAAATGTGATGGTATGTATGAGGTCTAAGTTATTGCCAGTAACAATTCAAGTTTATTTATATAGCGCTTTTTACAATGTAGATTGTGTCAAAGCAGCTTATCATGTTCTAGTAAAGTCCAGATTTCAGAGTTTAGTTCAGTTTAGTTCAGTTCAGTGTGGTTTAAGTTTCACTGCTGAAAGTTCAAATACTGAAGAGCAAATCCACCGAAGCGCAGCTCTACAAGTCCCGATCCGAGCAGGCCAGTGGCAACAGTGGCGAGGAAAAAAACTTCACCAATTGACGAAGTGAAGGAAAAAAAAAACCTTGAGAGAAACCAGGCTCTGTTGGGCACGATCATTTTTCCTTCTGGCCAAACTTCCGGTGTGGAGCTGCAGTCTAGACGCCGGGGGCATAGTCTAGTATATGAATATTAGACTTAAAAATAGTCAACAAGACCACCTTTTTTAACAAGAAAAATGTTAAATAAAATAATTTGACATTTTGGAGCTGCATGGTGGCTCAGTGGTTAGCACTGCCGCCTCACAGCAAGAAGGTCACTGGTTCGAGTCCTGGCTGGCATTTCTGTGTGGAGTTTGCATGTTCTCCCCGTGTTGGCGTGGGTTTTCTTCTGGGTGCTCCAGTTTCTCCCACATTCCAGACATGTGCTATAGCTGAATTGAATAAACTAAATTGGTATGAATTAGGGTATGGGTGTTTCCCAGTACTGGGTTGTGGCTGGAAGGGCATCCACTGCGTAAAACATATGTTAGAATAGTTGGTGGTTTATTCTGCCGTGGCGACCTCTGAAATAGAGACTAAGGCGAAGGAAAATTAATGAATGAATGAATTTTACATTTTCATGACAGGGCAAGGTCAGTTGAATTTTTTATGAGGAATCGAATGTTATGAATTAATAAATCAGGATATTTGGAGCAAGCTTTTTACCTTGAAAAATGTGGACTTCTTTCAAAAGTTTGGGCTTGTGAGATATTTGATATTTATAAAAGTATTTACTTGAGCATATAAAACAAAGTATATTAAAAATAACCAATAATAAAAAAATTGTATGTATACAGTAAATGTAAAACTAATCAATTTGTAAAAGCTTTTTTCAATTTGTTATTGACCCACTTTGCATTAATACTAAGGTATTTTTCCCTCTCCTGTGTTTTTCTTCTTTATCAGGTGGCTGGGGATTCATCATGTGCCCCTGTGGAATCGTTTACAGTCTCAAATGCAATCTTCGAGCTGAAAGCCCTCGAGACTTCGCTGATTTGCTGTTATCATAGCAGCATATGCCTAATGTCATTGTTTATGATTTTGCACAAGGTCTCGCCACTCGCACAAATAGTGTGTCATAGAAAATCCAGGAGAAACCAAGAATATGGATGTAATTGAGGCCTCAATCCTGACATCTTTGGAGGAACTGAGCAGTAGTAAGTGTTTTTAGCAAGTTATCACAAATCCTGATGCAGGTTATAAGGACTGTTCAATCACTGAATTTACATGCATAGTCTTGTAGTGATGGCTACTTTCAAAGCACTGCTTCTTTTGTTTACAATCCGTGGTTCGAAGCATGTATCAAATTGGGAAGGTCACATGATTTCAGTAAACAGGGCTTTATTGCATCATTACTCAAATTTCAGAACATTTATGAAATTCAATGGTGCTCTGGTTTCCCCCAAAGACATGCGGTATGGGTGATTTGGCTGTAGTGGATGAATGTATGGGTGTTTCCTAGCATTGGAGGTTCATGAGTTAGTGTACTCTCAGTGCTGGGTTGCAGTTGCTCCATCTGCCGCATAAAACATAAGCTGTAGTGATTGGCAGTTCTGTCCACTGTGGAGACTCCGGATAAATTAGGGAGTAAGCTGAAGGAAAGTAAGTGAGATCATAAATGCTGAAACATAAATTGATCATCACAGCTAGATTTTTGTACCTTTCACCAATTTCACCCAGCATGTAAACACAATAACATGCTTTCTGACAGTTTAAGTGCACAGCACCCTTATGATCAAATGTTTTACAGTAAAGAAAGAAATAAACCGTGAATTCCTGGCCTACAGTGTGCAGTTTTTTTTGCAAGCCATCTCTATTTTTTCATGACTAATGAGTTAAATACGTGTACTTTCTAACCTCTTCACTTAATCTCTTGCAGTCTATCTTAGAGTAAATTGTGAACTGCCACTTTTCTGTATTAGCAAAAAAAAAAAACATTTAAATTCATGACCTGCACATACAAAGTACAAACGTCGGGTCATCCACATGCAGAATGTTCAAATTGTGATGATGAAATTTGCAGCACCTGCTGTACACCGACTTTTGCATACGCATAAATACTGATGTATGCTTTTGGGCTTCACTTATAAATATAAATATAATTATGAATACCAGTCTTGTTCATTGATACTCCTGAATGAATGCTAAAAGAATGCAAAAACACACACAAGTACATAATATCTGTAAATATAAACTGTTTACGGGCCTCACGTTGGCGCAGTGGGTAGCATGATCGACTCACAGCAAGAAGGTCGCTGGTTCGAGCCTCGGCTGGGTCAGTTGGCATTTCTGTGTGGAGTTTGCATGTTCTCCCAGTGTTAGCGTGGGTTTCCTACGGGTGCTCAGGTTTCCCCCACAGTCCAAAGACATGCAGTACAGGTGAATTGGGTAAGCTAAATTGTCACTAGTGTATGTGTGTGAATGAGTGTGAATGGATGTTTTGTGTTCAGTGATGGGTTGCAGCTGTAAGGGCATCCACTGCATAAAACATATGCTGGATAAGTTGGCGGTTCATTCTGCTGTGGCAAAAAGAAAATGAATGAATGAATAAACCGTTTACCAAGAG
>CAIGQW010028834.1:1265459-1285211 GCA_903798125.1 Danio choprae
TCTAAGCCTCCCGTCCCCTTCTTCCCGGAAGTGCACAGTGAGCTCACGCAGTCTTGGAGGGCACCTTTCTCTGCCTGATCTGCGTGCACTTCCGCTCTCACCACCCTTGATGGTGGAGCAGCCACGAGAGTACGAGGCGATTCCCCTGGTTGTCAATCTTTGCCAGCGTGGTGCCTCTTCCTGGCGTGGTCAGCCTTGTCTTCTGTCCAAAGCGTGAAGATTATCTGCGTCCCTCGGGGCCAGAGCCTACACTGCTGCGTGCCAGGCTGCTTCTGCGCTACCAAGCGCAGACGTTGGCTCAGCTGCACGAGGGTGGTTCTGACCCAGGCTTAATGCATGAGCTCCGCATCGCAACCGACTATGCTCTGCGTACCACCAAGTCGGCTGCGCGTGCCCTGGGAAAGACGAAACTGGTTAAACCTGGCTGAGATGAGTGACATTGACAAAGTCAGCTTTCTTAACGCACCTATCTCCCAGGCTGGCCTTTTCTGCGACACCGTTGGTGAATTCACCCAGGAATTCACGGCAGTGAAAGAGCAGTTGAGTGCGATGGGTGAAGTCATCTGTCGGCGGGCTCGTAAAACCGCTCCCCCGCCGAACCATCCACCTTAGCTGCTCATCATCTAGGGCGCCCACCTGCGGCTTCTAGACCTGCTCCACCGCCCCCACCTGCTCCACCGGCTAAGCGGCCGCGTCAAGCACCCTGGAGGGCCAAGTACATCAACAAATGGTCACGGCCTGCAGCCACCAAATTTTCAAAGAAAAAGCCCCTGTGCAGATCATCTCTTTTCTGGGGGTGGAGCTGGACTCGATCACCATGAGCTGATGCTGACCTGTTTGAAGGAGTTCAACAGGAGAACTGTGGTCCCACTGAAATTATTTCAGAGGCTCCTGGGGCACATGGCTTCCGCAGCCACAGTCACGCTGCTCGGATTGCTCCATATGAGACCATTGGCTTCACGATCGGGTCCCCAGACAAACATGGCACACGGCCACACACCGGGTGACTGTCACTCCGCTGTGTCGCCGCACCCTCAGTCCATGGACAGACCCTGTGTTTCTACAGGCCGGTGTGCCTCTAGAACAAGTGTCCAGGCACATTGTTGTGACGATGGATGCCTCCAGCATGGGCTGGGGGACCATGTGTTGCGGGCGTATATGAGGTATGGACAGTTACAGTACGGCGACGGTGGCGTATATCAACCGTATGGGGGGTATCCGCTCCCGCCACATGTCTCAGCTTGCTAGCCGTCTGCTCCTCTGGAGTCACACACGGCTGAAATTGCTGCGTGCCATTCATATCCTAAAAAAGGATCCTTCAGGATAGATCGGAGCAGAGGCTGTCGCCCTCCACACTGAAGGTGTACGTCGCCGCCATCTCCGTTCATTGTGACGCGGTGGATGGTGGCGCCGTGGGAAGGCATAACCTCGTCATCCGGTTCCTCAGAGGTGCGAGGCGATTAAATCCACCCCGCCCCCCATTTATGCCCTCTTGGAATCTCTCCGTAGTGCTTACGAGCCTATGCGGAGCTCCGTTCGAACCACTCAACTCAGTATCCCTGAGATTTCTGTCCCTGAAGACAGCTCTGCTGGTCACGTTGGCATCAATCAAGAGGGTCGGGGACCTGGAGGCATTTTCGGTCAGTGATTCGTGCTTGGAATTCTCTCATGTTATCCTGAGACCTCGGCCTGGATATGTGCCCAAGGTTCCTACCACACCCTTTAAAGACCAAGTGGTAAACCTGCAAGTGCTGCCTTCGGAGGAGGCAGACCCAGCCCTTTCATTGCTGTGTCCTGTTTGCGCTCTGCATATTTATGTGGACCACACTCAGAGCTTTAGATCCTCTGAGCAGCTCTTTGTCTGTTACGGGGATCGGCAGAAGGGAAGTGCCATATCCAAGCAGAGGTTGGCCCACTGGATAGTGGATGCCATCTCCCTCGCTTATTCAAGCCAGGGCGAGCCGTGTCCCCCATGAGTGAGAGCACACGCCACTAGGAGCATCGCTTTCTCTTGGGCGTTAGCACGTGGTGCCTCTGTAGAGCTGCAGGCTGGGTGACACCTAATACATTTGCAAGATTTTATAATCTTCGAGTGGAGCCGATTTCCTCACGTGTGCTGGTTAACCCTAGTGAATGAGGAAATTCAGTTGTTGTTGTAACACGCTTGTGGCGCCTTTTCTCTCTAACACAGAGATACGTGTGCATTTTTTACTCTGATCAGTTGAGTTCACCATCTGGCAAACCCTACAGAGTTCCTCCAAGGCCCCCAGCATCTGACTCAGCGGAGGAGTCAGGTGCCTGGCCCACTACGTTGTTGGCATGCCCACTTGGTCAGCCCGTGTTTTAAGTATAGGTGCCTGCTATGTGCGATCCCTACTGGCGATCACATATGCTTCACTCAGCCACGGTATGGTTCCCCCCTCTTGGCGGGCCCATGTCTTCCCTCCCCACTAACCATCCTTTGTATGTGTACTCCCCCTTTCAGGGTTAGTCCATACATCTTCTTGCCACCAGGTCTCCCCATTTGGGCAGCAGGTGGCCTCCACAGCGTCCTCCATATCGGGACTGCATGCTTTCCCAACGTACTGTCATATCTTAAAATTCCTAGAACTTAACAAGGTGCATTTTTACGACTCCCAAAAAATATAATTAAACCTTAGCAGGTAAGTAAGGTGAATAAGGGCCAGGGGACACGTTGGAGGGCTGCATCTATGGTGATGATGCACTTAAGCTGGTGCTTGGCAAACTTCTCACCAACGACGTGGTACGGTTCAATCGCTGTGCGGTTTTCTATACATTTCCCCATAGTGGAAGTTTCCACATAGCAATGTAGTTCTATGTAGAGGGGGGAAACGGAAATGCTATGTTCCTTCGCCACAGCGATTGCGCCTTAGCTGACAATTGTAGTTCGGCTTCTTCAGCTAGAAAAGGTATGGTTTCAGAGCAGAGCTGGCATCTTATACACGAACTGATTGTGATTGCTTCCATCTGTGTACGCTGATACCGCCATCTCATTGACATTTCATTGGCCCGTTTTATTACTCTTCAGATGATTGACGAAATCCCCATAGTGGAAGTTTCCACATAGCATTTCCGTTTCCCCCCTTGAGGAACGAGAGTTACTTTAGTAACCATTCCATTTTCAATTGTTTTTCTAAATATCTTATTTTTTATTCAATAGATGAAATGAACTCATAACAAGCATTGGAACAAGTAAAGGGTGAGTAAATTCATTTTTTGGTTAACTAATTCTTTAAGAAAGGTGGGCAAATATGACAGAATGAAAGAAAAAAAAATCCCAGATTCCATCATGAACCGATTTCTTTTCTATACTGATTAGCCTATTCATATGTGTTTTAAATATATTTTTAATTGCACATTTAGAGCACTTTATCTACTGTAAATCTCACAATGAAGAAATTAGCACACACCTACACAATTAACACATTTTTAATCCTCCATCACTTTTTCACACAATAATCACTTATCTATTTTACCTTAATTTTGCTCAGCTTGTGCCTATGTATGCTTGTCATCAGATCCTACTTTGCAAACCTTACATCACCTAATTAATATTCATGAGAGGCTCAGATTTAAACCGTGTGCCCACACAGATCATACGCCTCTGCATATAAATCTCTTTATATATTGTACGTAGAGATGTAGCGGGAGCCTCTTCTCTCTGCCGCTCTCTGGATGTCCTGGAAGTGCTGTTATCCTCAGGAGACTCGGCCGGTGTGTCGGAGCATCTGTTCTCCGTCATCACCCCTTCCCTTCATCACACCATAATAAATGTCAAACGCTTGAGGAAAGCACCGCCGAATAACAATGAGAAGCGCTCTGCTTTATTATATGTATAGAATTGCGAAATTCAGCCATGAAATTTTGATGCGAGGGATAGATGATTTGTGAGGATGTATTTTTGGATCCCACTCTTACCGGCTTTTTATGAGGTTGTGTGGCACCATGGAGCAGCCCTTTAATAATAAATGACGGACTTTTTTTATTCAGAACCTCTCAGGCTCGAACGTTCTGAAGAATCTTCAGATTTGCTCTTATTAATGCAGATGTTATATTAACAGCGGTGTCGTGAATCTTTCAGGAGCGTTTACATCAGACTCTACAAACTTACATTCGTTGAGATCATGACAAAACATTATTTGGGATTTGCTCAAGATCTATTTTTCTTTTTTTTTTTGTATTATATCAGTAACTTATGATTAAAGGTGATGCATGAATCTCTCAGTAGCTTTTAAGATACAATTCTAAAAACATTATACTACATTCACTGAGATCATGGCAAAACTTTACTTTGACTTTTGCTAGTTTTTATATAGATAATAGTAATGTAAGTTAACTTCACTACTCTGTTGTGGACTTTTTGAGGAATTTGTACATTGAATACAATTTAAAGGTTAAAGTATATATTACACAAAATTTATGTAATTTCATTTTGGACAACGAATATAACATCTGCAAAAAAAATGAGTGATTACATTTATCAACAATTAACAGTTTAGTATAACTGTTTTATGCTTGAATAAATGTAATTTATTCTAATGCAAACACTGTATTTTCAGTCAACTGTTACATGATCTTTCAGAAATCATTCTCAGATGCTAAATACATTTTTTTGCAATAAATGCAAATAAATCCCTTTCTAAAATAAAGAAAAAATGTTATATAAAAATTATACAGATCTGATTAAAGTAGTTCAGTAAATGTATTAATTTGACAGTTGCTATGTCTATTGTGATTGTTACTAGAAATAGCTTGTTTCTTTCACTTTTTCATGCGCTTTCGGTTCTCGCTCATGTGCAGCATTTATTTCTGAGTTTCTCTTTGTGAGCTCAGTGTTTTTGTTCACTGTTCCTCGTCTGATTATTCCCAGGCTTATAGTTATTAATAAATTGATGCCGCACTCAGCAACCAAACTCCCACTTATTCTTAAGCCACTTTGTTAGTGAAGCTTATATTCTCTGAATAATCGCCCAAGGAGAATTACCTGGAAGATGACAGGGGTCGGATCCAAACACGGGTTATTAGATGAAGGGATGGTCATACAAGCAAGGCTCAACAGGAGCAAAAACAGTAAAGAGTATTCCAAAGCATAATCCACAGGTGACAATCTATGTTCCTGGAAGGCTGGAGCTCTGCACAGTTTAGCTTTAACCCTAAATAAACACACCGGATCAAACTTACTTGGTCCTTCAGGCGTGTTTGAAACCTACAGGTAAGTGTGTTGAAGCAGGGTTGGAACTAAACTCTGTAGGGCTCCGGCCTTCCAGGAACTTAGATTGTCACCTGTGGATTATGCTTTGGAATACTCTTTTTACTGTTTTTGCTCCTGTTGAGCCTTGCTTGTATGACCATCCCTTCATCTAATAACCCGTGTTTGGATCCGACCCCTGTCATCTTCCAGGTAATTCTCCTTGGACGATTATTCAGAGAATATAAGTTTCACTAACAAAGTGGCTTAAGAATAAGTGGGAGTTTGGTTGCTGAGTGCGGCATCAATTTATTAATAACTATAAGCCTGGGAATAATCAGACGAGGAACAGTGAACAAAAACACTGAGCTCACAAAGAGAAACTCAGAAATAAATGCTGCACATGAGCGAGAACCGAAAGCGCATGAAAAAGTGAAAGAAACAAGCTATTTCTAGTAACAATCACAATAGACATAGCAACTGTCAAATTAATACATTTACTGAACTACTTTAATCAGATCTGTATAATTTTTATATAACATTTTTTCTTTATTTTAGAAAGGGATTTATTTGCATTTATTGCAAAAAAATGTATTTAGCATCTGAGAATGATTTCTGAAAGATCATGTAACAGTTGACTGAAAATACAGTGTTTGCATTAGAATAAATTACATTTATTCAAGCATAAAACAGTTATACTAAACTGTTAATTGTTGATAAATGTAATCACTCATTTTTTTTGCAGATGTTATATTCGTTGTCCAAAATGAAATTACATAAATTTTGTGTAATATATACTTTAACCTTTAAATTGTATTCAATGTACAAATTCCTCAAAAAGTCCACAACAGAGTAGTGAAGTTAACTTACATTACTATTATCTATATAAAAACTAGCAAAAGTCAAAGTAAAGTTTTGCCATGATCTCAGTGAATGTAGTATAATGTTTTTAGAATTGTATCTTAAAAGCTACTGAGAGATTCATGCATCACCTTTAATCATAAGTTACTGATATAATACAAAAAAAAAAAGAAAAATAGATCTTGAGCAAATCCCAAATAATGTTTTGTCATGATCTCAACGAATGTAAGTTTGTAGAGTCTGATGTAAACGCTCCTGAAAGATTCACGACACCGCTGTTAATATAACATCTGCATTAATAAGAGCAAATCTGAAGATTCTTCAGAACGTTCGAGCCTGAGAGGTTCTGAATAAAAAAAGTCCGTCATTTATTATTAAAGGGCTGCTCCATGGTGCCACACAACCTCATAAAAAGCCGGTAAGAGTGGGATCCAAAAATACATCCTCACAAATCATCTATCCCTCGCATCAAAATTTCATGGCTGAATTTCGCAATTCTATACATATAATAAAGCAGAGCGCTTCTCATTGTTATTCGGCGGTGCTTTCCTCAAGCGTTTGACATTTATTATGGTGTGATGAAGGGAAGGGGTGATGACGGAGAACAGATGCTCCGACACACCGGCCGAGTCTCCTGAGGATAACAGCACTTCCAGGACATCCAGAGAGCGGCAGAGAGAAGAGGCTCCCGCTACATCTCTACGTACAATATATAAAGAGATTTATATGCAGAGGCGTATGATCTGTGTGGGCACACGGTTTAAATCTGAGCCTCTCATGAATATTAATTAGGTGATGTAAGGTTTGCAAAGTAGGATCTGATGACAAGCATACATAGGCACAAGCTGAGCAAAATTAAGGTAAAATAGATAAGTGATTATTGTGTGAAAAAGTGATGGAGGATTAAAAAATGTGTTAATTGTGTGGGTGTGTGCTAATTTCTTGATTGTGAGATTTACAGTAGATAAAGTGCTCTAAATGTGCAATTAAAAATATATTTAAAACACATATGAATAGGCTAATCAGTATAGAAAAGAAATCGGTTCATGATGGAATCTGGGATTTTTTTTTCTTTCATTCTGTCATATTTGCCCACCTTTCTTAAAGAATTAGTTAACCAAAAAATGAATTTACTCACCCTTTACTTGTTCCAATGCTTGTTATGAGTTCATTTCATCTATTGAATAAAAAATAAGATATTTAGAAAAACAATTGAAAATGGAATGGTTACTAAAGTAACTCTCGTTCCTCAAGGGGGGAAACGGAAATGCTATGTGGAAACTTCCACTATGGGGATTTCGTCAATCATCTGAAGAGTAATAAAACGGGCCAATGAAATGTCAATGAGATGGCGGTATCAGCGTACACAGATGGAAGCAATCACAATCAGTTCGTGTATAAGATGCCAGCTCTGCTCTGAAACCATACCTTTTCTAGCTGAAGAAGCCAAACTCCACCGAGGAAAGAGCAAGTCCCCTCTTCTCCGGATGACCGCGGTCCGCTTACCGGACTTAACGGCACCCTGGGGAGGGGGCGCTGCATGCCTGCGGGGTGTTTGACGGGGGGGGCGGTGGAGCAGGTCTAGAAGCCGCAGGTGGGCGCCCTAGATGATGAGCAGCTAAGGTGGATGGTTCGGCGGGGGGAGCGGTTTTATGAGCCCGCCGACAGATGACTTCACCCATCACACTCAACTGCTCTTTCACTGCCGTGAATTCCTGGGTGAATTCACCAACGGTGTCGCCGAAAAGGCCAGCCTGGGAGATGGGTGCGTTAAGAAAGCTGACTTTGTCAACGTCACGCATCTCAGCCAGGTTTAACCAGTTTCGTCTTTCCCAGGGCACGCGCAGCCGACTTGGTGGTACGCAGAGCATAGTCGGTTGCGATGCGGAGCTCATGCATTAAGCCTGGGTCAGAACCACCCTCGTGCAGCTGAGCCAACGCCTGCGCTTGGTAGTGCAGAAGCAGCCTGGCATGCAGCAGTGTAGGCTCTGGCCCCGAGGGACGCAGATAATCTTCACGCTTTGGACAGAAGACGAGGCTGACCATGCCAGGAAGAGGCACCACGCTGGCAAAGATTGACAACCAGGGGAATCGCCTCGTACTCTCGTGGCTGCTCCACCATCAAGGGTGGTGAGAGCGGAAGTGCACGCAGATCGGGCAGAGAAAGGTGCCCTCGCAAGACTACGTGAGCTCACTGTGCACTTCCGGGAAGAAGGGGACGGGAGGCTTAGAAGGCTTGGCCTTCTTCTTCTAGTCGGTCCGGCCGTGGGGCTGGGGGATAAACCATCTCCAGACCCACCGCAGAAGCAGCCCGGGAAAGCACAGCCATCATATCCGCTTCTAGATCCGGCACCTCGCAGACCACCCCGGAGGGAGGGAGCGGGTCCGGATCCTCATCGGATAGTGATAGCCCACCCTCCGATGCAGCGATGGACATCTAGTCCCCAGTGTCATTGAGTGAAAGGACGACCATCCGGGAAGATGGCTTCTCTCACTCAAAGCTTGGATAGAGCGCGCTGAGGAGCGAGAGATCCACGAGCCCAAGTGCAGCGGATTGACCCCCACTGTAACCCTCAGATCTGCCCGAGAGCCAACTGACTTGCGGGGGACAACAGGGGTGGTTCGCTCTTTTGCAAGAGCGAGCCACAATCTTAGCTGCACAACAGACATGGCATCGCAGTGATCACATGTACTGCCCGCAAGCACCGCATTCACATGCTGGACCCCCAGACATGCCAAACAGTGCTCATGCCCATCATCCGGGGACAGGAAACCACCGCATCCAGAAACGCACGGTCGGAACGACATCTTTAAAAAGACGCGTTGTTCGACCGTGTTGCTCTTTTAGGAAACTTGCTTTTATACAAACCGCTCTTGCAGAACCGGACCAGACGGGAGAATGATCCCAGCTCGACCGCCGCTGCTTGCGTTGTAGCTTGCTCTGGGACCAGGAGAAACAGCCTGCTGTAGCTGGCAGCTTTCTCTTTCTCTCTCTCTCGATTTGGAGTCAAAGGAACAGCAAAATTACTCTTTCAGTGCGTGAGGCTTCTAAAAGTAAAAAGGTATGGTTTTAGAGCAGAGCTGGCATCTTACACACGAACTGATTGTGATTGCTGCCAGCTGTGCACGCTGACACTGCCAACTCATTGGCATTTCATTGGTCCGTTATATTACTCTTCAGATGATTGGCTTTCTGACGAAATCCCCATAATGTAAGTTTCCACATAGCATTGTAGTTCCGCTCCTGCAGGGGAACCTGTGACCATTGACTTCCACAGTATTTTTTGTCTAAAATGAAAATCACTGGTTAAAGGTTTTAAGCATTCTTCAAAATATCTTCTTTTGTGTTCAACAGAAGAAACTCATAAAAGTCTGGAACCACGTGAGGGTTAGTAAATAGTGTGTAAATTTAAATTTGTGAGTGAACTATCCCTTTATTGAATGAATTACTAATTAATTAATATGATTGCTTGGTTGGTTGGTACTAATAAAAAGGTAATCAATATTTCTGACAGCTCAAAAATTTACTTGAATCAAATTGATCAGGAACATACAATATCAGTGTTATGAAAGAGTTATTATTTGCTTTTCCTTGTTTTCTGTATTTTTGTTCTTGTTTCCTATTTTCTGCCACTCCTTTTTTCTATAGTTACTCATAGTTTCATTTAATTTCTCACACTTGTGTGTTGGTGTTTGTTATCCTAAACAGCCACGACAACAACACGCAAAATTTCTATCTTAGAAAGAGTTGCTATATGATGTGGAACAACAGCATAAACTACTATGACAATGTTCACCTCAGGTACTGATTATGTGCTTTAGTCAGTGTAAAATGTTACTAGTGGTAGTTTGAATATCATTTTACATGACATTTATAGCTGTACTGAAAGCGGCGGCAGACAGTTTACCTCAGATCTTGAATATAATATAACTGTAACCCACTGGTTCTATACCACCCACTCGATCCGACCTTGATCTGCATAGGAGGTAGTTGCTCTAACAAGGAGGCTAAAAACCACAGCCTCTAGCATCTGAGCCCCTTTTGAGATCAAGTGAGGTTTTACCTGCAGCATATCACTTCACTAGCTGACCTCCATTACACTAGCATACATATATTTATACATGAACAGTAGAACTGCAACTTGGCTGAAACCAACAATATCAGTCATTTTGTATGTGTATTTAAAATGTTAATGAGGTTTAATATTTGTTAGGTAAGGCATAATGTACATCTATATAGGCAGTTGGTCTTGCAAAATAAAGCCTGACAGTGCTGGGCGGGAACAGAACAAGCTGGGTAATTTAAATACAAAGAGAACGATGATAAAACAACAATGCATTGTGCATGGCCACTGTTTGTTAGTATCCTATTTAGATCCTATTTGTGGTTTAGAAATTGTTTTTATCATTGAGCACTAACCAAAAACTATTTTTAAAGACTTTTGAACATCAATTTGCTGCACACAAAATCTCAGCACATCTCCAGCTGACATAATTACACCATGATCGATTTGGGCTTCACAGCAAAGCAATCTAAAGTGCTGTTTACGGCATTTTAGAGTAAAAGTGTTGTTTCTGTGTACTGTGATTGACTGGGAGACATGTATGAAACTATTCATTCATTCATTCATTCATTCATTTTCATTTCGGCTTAGTCCCTTTATTAATCTGGGGTCGCCACAGCGGAATGAACCGCCAACTTATCCAGCATATGTTTTACGCAGCGGATGCCCTTCCAGCCGCAACCCATCTCTGGGAAACATCCATACACACCCATTCACACTCATACACTACGGACAATTTAGTCTACCCAATTCACCTGTACCGCATGTCTTTGGACTTGTGGGGGAAACCGGAGCACCCGGAGGAAACCCACGCCAACACAGGGAGAACATGCAAACTCCACACAGAAACGCCAACTGACCCAGCCGAGGCTCGAACCAGCGACCTTCTTGCTGTGAGGCGAACGTGCTACCCACTGCGCCACTGTGAGGCCCTGTATGAAACTAATACTAGAGATTTGGGGGGATACAAAGACAAAACAAAATACAGTTCAACAAATTATTTTGAATTCATTTTCTTTTCTGTTTGGAAGCTTTGCGATGACGGCAGAAAGTGGATTAATGTCCACACTGGATAAATCTTAAGAGATTAATGACATTGTTATGCAGATTGTAGAGCAATGAAACACTCTGTAAGAGTGTTAAATTCAATAATCCTGCCAATTTTTAGGAACTTCAACTTCAGCCACTTACTCAGTAAGATTTTTGGGCAAAATTATAAATATAACTACCATAACCCAGTGGAAAATACAGAAATTTCTTTCAGAAAGCTATTACATGATTTTGGAAGACTTGGTATGTTGTGCAAGAAATCAGATGGTCTACTTTAACAACCCATAATTGTCACATTTTGTCCCTAAACTTGTGTTTTACAGTATTTTTGGTTTTTTATATCAGTGTTCTCATATTTTGGGTTTAGTTTCTATTATCTGCCAGCCTAATTGGCCAGTGATGATGTGATTAGGGCTGCATGGTGGCACAGTGGGTAGCACGATCGCCTCACAGCAAGAAGGTTGCTGGTTCGAGCCTCGGCTGTGTCAGTTTGCATTTCTGTGTGGAGTTTGCATGTTCTCCCCATGTTCGCGTGGGTTTCCTCCGTGTGCTCTGGTTTCCCCCACAAGTCCAAAGACATGCGGTATAGGTGAATTGGGTAGGCTAAATTGTCTGTAGTGTATGTGTGTGAATAAGTGTGTGTGGATGTTTCCCAGTGATGGGTTGCAGCTGGAAGGGCATCCACTGCGTAAAACATATGCTGGATAAGTTGTCGGTTCATTCCGCTGTGGCGACCCCAGATTAATAAAGGGACTAAGCCGAAAAGAAAATGAATGAATGAATGAATGATGTGATTATGAGAAAGGAGCTCCACCATTTCACAAACAATCACATTACTGCCTTGATGTTTCAGCGTATTCATCATAGTAAAGCCTTTGCTTAATTTCCTTAATCTATTTATTACAAAAAGTTTTAGTTTTTGCTTGTTGTTTAGCGTGTTGTTTAGTTTCAGCCATGACTATTTTTGTTACTTAAAGGTGCAGTATGTAAGTTTGACACCCAGTGGTTGAACTAGGTATTGCACTCCTGGATCAAAACAAACGCAAGCACAGGTTGACAGATTGAGGACAGGAGCGAGTGATTTAAGTCGTGTTCTATATAAAAGCAACGGCACCCGATAGAAGGAATATTTTCCATATTAAAAGGAGTTTTTGTCCTAACCAACACCTCGAATTGATATATTAGAAACGGCTTCTATTTCTTGCCGCTGAACAACAGAAAATTATAACAATGATCACCTCAGGTACACCTCATGTGCTTTATTCAGTGTTAAATGCCAACAATGTGAGTTTGAATGCCATTCTACATGACATTTATTGCCATATACTGAAAGTAGCAGCAGAGAGTTCACCTCAGATCTTGAAAAATAAAATAAACCGTTTGAAATTGAACTTTAGAACTAAACACATATGAGTGATTCAGCATGTACATTTAATAATGTTAAAAACCTTACCATTTCGTGAGTGAGTGCATATTCTGGCTTCTGAATGGCTGTATTTAAATTTCTGTCATGTTTTGTTTCGTGCAAACAGCCAAATTGCTTATCACTGCGTATCTCGTCACGAAGTATGTTGTTATGACACAGAGTTACAATGTAACCTGCTCACCTAATGTTTACATTCGTAATATTTATATTATTTGCTAATTAATAACCTCATGTGGAAATCTGCATCTCATTTCAGAGGCTGCTACTGTCCACCGGAGGTCTCATTTTGGTCACGAGCGCATGCATCTGAATGAATGAATGAATGAATGAATGACTGACTAAATGAAATATGTGGTTTTTCACAAAGGCAACCCAGGGTGCAGAAATATAATTGGCTAAACTGGCATTGGGCAGGTTAAAATTACCAAAACAAAGACAGCTGTTCCGGCACGGAAAACACATTTTCAAAGCAGAATATCTGACTTCAGCATTGTTTTTCAGATAACCAAAGTATGTTCTCTTGGCATGTTTCTTAAATATCTGCAAAAATATTATGGTATTTTTATGCTTTAGAGTAGTCAAAAACTTACATACATCACCTTTAAAGTCCAAACATCCATAGGTTTTGTTCTGTAAGATGAACACAGTCGGAGGAGTTTTATATTTTATTGTGGGTGTATAATTGGCTGTCTGGTGTTGGGTAGTGACCCTTTTTTTGAAGCTTCCTAAAGTACATAAATCCGTCATAAAAATAACCCATACATCACCAGAGGGTTGACGCATAACTTATGAAGAGGGTTAATGTGTGTTTTGTTATTTATAAACTCAACTCTCTGACTTTTGAAAAGACCTCTGACAGAACAAAGTATGGTAAATTATGGGGTAATATTACTTTTGGGGTGAATTATTCCTTTAAAATTTTTTTAATTATGCTTCCCTTTTACTTGGTCACTCCGAGTTCTGTCGGAATGCAGTATGTGGATTCGCTTAAGCCTAGTTGACACTAGAAGACTTTAAACATTAGCAGATTGCTGTATGTACTGTTCAGACTACAAGACTTGAGGTTGTGTCTTTATATCGCTGTGGTGTTTACACTGGAGAATGGAGAATCACCATACTGCCATTCCAACATAACGTCTCTGTTACTTGAGGAAACAAGGTTTACATCTGTAACGAGATGATTTACTGTATGTTCAGTATCATATGACTGGGTCCATGATCCCTATCCAGCCTTGGCTGTCGCACTGTAGAAGTGGACAGTGGATTGGGACGTGTTCTGTGGTGCATTCCAGAGGCTGTGATAACTTTTTAATAGTGTTTTGGTCATTTTTGGAGCATCATCACCACATCATGACAACATCGCCTTTTAGTTTTCACAGCTGACAGAAATCCATAAAGGTTTTAACAATCTGATGGTGAGTAAATGATGGCAGATTCTTCATTTTGGACTGAACCATCCAGTTAAGAAGGTCACCAGACAGCTGTAACCTGTTACCGCCATTAACTTCCCACCTAATAAAAGACAAACTTTCAAACTCAGATAAGATATGAAGCTGTTTTCAATTGAAAATGCAGACCATCCGGTACTGTTGTCACATTGGCATGTTCTCAATTTCACTGCTGTTTTTTTACGATGCATGATATGGGATAAATCCACTTATGTGCAGATAAGACCTGACCGTGCAGCTTGACTCCTGGTTAAATCGTTAGGCTTGAATCTGTCAGTCATTGTCCATGAACTCTGTGGGCCCTGGAAACCCAAGCCTCTTCATACACAAATTCTTCCAGAGACACTTTAATACACGTCCGCCATCGGGAAGACACTTATACCACAGGTGGGAGACGGAGACGTGTACATAAAACTCAGTGGGGAAACAGGCTGTAAAACCACCACTTTAATCTCAAGTCAATGTTAGAAGCACAAGGCCTGCGGGTGATAATGTGTTATCGACCAAATGTGATCTGCCCTTCAACCCGACTACAAATAACTGGGTGTGAAGAGAGAGAAAAAAAAACAATAAAACCCCTCCTCAAATTCCTTTATTAAAGGAAACTGTTCAAGGATGAAATATACGGATTCCCCCCCCCCATGTATGCTGTTTGACATTTAGAAATACATTTGTGAAGCGATATTAAAATTAGGTATGCTCCACTTGTGTTTTCTATCTGTTAAACTACATTTAAACAGAAAGTATAAAAATTATAAATAAATAAAATTATTTTTTAAAAATGCTATTATATATTTAAAACTTATAATAAGCATAATCATATGATTTAATTTTCTTTTAATTCACAAATAAATAAGCACCAGTTGATGGATTTATGCAGTATATTGCAATGCTTTAAGGATATATTTAAATATATATATTTTTCAAATGTCTTTGCTGTTCTAACTGAGCAATCGGTTCCTAATTAGCAATCATCCAATAAAATGTGTATCTCTTGCAATATATTGCTGAATTTGTTAGACTAAAATTTAAATAATAGTTTATTAAATTCTTAATAAACTGTATAGAAGATATAGAAGATGTTAGAAGATGTAATAGAAGACAAAATAGAAGATGTTAAACTTTCTGCACCACATTATACTACAGATTCATTAAACATTCCACTGAATCAATATAATCTACAGTGCTTCAAAATGATTAAACAGGAAGAGCTAGATAAACTTATAAATGGTTCTAAACCAGCTGCATGTATGTTAGACCCAATTCCAACAAAATTACTGAAAGAGTTGCTACCTGTAGTAGGAGAACCTCTTCTTAATGTTATTAACTCTTCTTTATCTTTAGGCCATGTTCCAAATCCTTTCAAGCTAGCTGTTATTAAGCCTATTATTAAGAAACCACAACTGAACCCCAGCAACTTAAGCTAATTATAGGCCTATTTCAAATCTTCCATTTATGTCTAAAATACTATAAAAAGTAGTTGCTGCCCAATTATGCTCCTTTCTGCAGATGAACAATGTCTTTGAAGTGTTTCAGTCAGGTTTCAGGTCTCATCACAGTACAGAAACCGCATTAGTGAAAATAACCAACGATCTACTCTTAGCTGCTGACCAAGGCTGCATCTCGTTATTAGTTTTACTTGATCTTAGTGCTGCATTTGACACCATCGACCACAATATCCTCATAGATCGCTTAAATTCTACAGGTGTCCAGGAACAGGCTTTACAATGGTTTAAGTCATACTTAACTAATCGTTACAAGTTTGTCAATATAAATGGACAGCTTTCACAAGTCAGGCCAGTAAAGTATGGGTTTTAGGCCCTTTGCTGTTTACGATTTACATGCTACCCCCGGGAGACATTATTAGAAGACACGGGATCAGCTTTCACTGCTATGCAGATGATACCCAATTATATATTTCAACAAAACCTGATGAGACATCTGAACTGTCTAATCTATCTGAGTGTATTATAGATGTTAAAGACTGGATGACTAACAATTTTCTTCTCTTAAATTCAGGCAAAACAGAATTATTACTTATTGGGCCTAAATCCTGTACAGAGCAGATCTCACAACTCGACCTGCAATTAGAGGGATGCAAAGTTAGCATTAGCTCTACTGTAAAAGATCTGGGCGTTATATTAGACAGCAATTTATCTTTTGAAAATCATATCTCCCATGTCACAAAAACCGCCTTCTTTCATCTGAGAAATATCGCTAAGTTACGAAATATGCTATCCATCTCAGATGCAGAAAAGCTAGTTCACGCTTTTATGACTTCTAAATGTAAACAGATATCTTAATACATATATTATTTCTTAATAATATCACTGGAACAAAAACAACACATTTTGCAAGGAGGTACTATTTCAGTATTTTCAAAATTGTATACTTAATTAACTGTTACTTGCTTTTTCTTTACATCATCTGTAAATTTTACTAGCAATTCCTGAATGATTGATCAGTTTGCATCAGTTTTCATTGATTATTTTTTTTTTATAAAGTCTACTGTCTAGTCATAAATATGTTTGGTCAATTTCCTCAGCCTAATTTTGTACCTGAAATAAAGTATGGCAGTCATGGTAAATGAACAGGATGTGACATTATTAGCTTTCTGAATCACTTTTTTCTAAGTGGGGTTAGCATTAACCAAGGAAACATTAGGTTTAATGACGGTCATTACACCAACAATCTGCACTTGCTAAAGTTAAACCATCCATTTCATGGTTAACATAGCGGAATCCAAAATGCAATAACATTTCTGATGGTTCAGTACATCTCTAATGAAACATCAGACATGAAGACGCACAGACCCGATGCACTGATTTTGTTGTCCACATTATACATTCTTGATGCTTGAAATCATTTATTTTATTTCTGCGGCGAATTACAGTGCATCTTGTTTCCATTAAATCCCTGATCCAAAAACCTGATTTCAACTTAATATGGTGCATCAAAAAGGCCTTAAGAAAATTAAAACCAGGTCATTTTCGAGGGCCATCTGTCAGTCTGGTCACTGCTAAAGCGCTCAGCATGGGAAAGCAATCCTTTTTGGGAACCGTTTCCCTTTGGTGTCACGTCACACCAAACGCGGTCACATTTAAACTGCCTTTAAAAGGGTCTTTTGGAGGCTTCCCAAGGTTTGTTCAGTGTCAGAGAATAACTGACCCATCTCTGACTCATCTAGTTCCCAATAATGCATAATTCCAGAGGCCTGGTCTCGAAAAGCCAGATGGAAAGTTTATGAGGAATGTATACAGTATGTGGGAGGACGGGGATTTGTCTTGTGAATGATCTAGCAACGTATCCTTATGGATCTCCGATGACCCTCTGCTTTAGTGCTTTAGATTCTTTGACCCTAAAATTAGGATTTTTAAGGGTATTTAAAATTTGATGACCACAAGTGGATGTTACATGCCCTAATGCAGCACACGTACAGCTGATCAACACTGAAACTAATACCCCTGAAACTAATGCCCCTTCATTCTGTGACCATATTTAATATGATTAAATATTAATAGATAACGTTTACGAGAAGATAGCCATCATAAATCAATTTTTGTTTAAATATTTTAACTCAGGATCACTCAGTGGCTTAGTGTCAGATTCAAATGCAGTTACACACTGCAAAGAAAGAAAATAGTTTTTGTCTTGCTTCTAGTCAATATATCTAACAATAATTAAATCAAAAAGCATTTTCTATACAAGCAAAACATAGTGTCTTGTTTTAAGAAATAATATCCCATTTTTTAATCCCTAAAACAAGCAAAATAATCTGCCGATGGGTTAGAAAACAACAATTTGCTTGTTTTAGGGTAAAACTCATTTAATTTTGGCATATGATCTTTTAAAACAAGACAATATGTTTTACTTGTCAAGAAAATGCTTCTTGCAGTGCAGTTAAGTTTTTTGACCAGCAAATGTGCAAATTGTCTGCCAAGAAACAGTGGCAACACCTTACATTTTCATAAGCAGGTTGCAAAGTTTGTTGTTTCTGTATGTGCGCTTTGTTTTCCAATTAGTTTGGCCAAAATCTCATTTTATAAAAGATGCTCAGTCTAGCTTTAGTGTTAAGCTACTTATAATATATGGCTGTGATATATGTATATGCATAATACTAGGTCAAAAGAGGTCCTTTGTGATTCTTGTGAACTGAGAGCCCTGTGGACTTTAATGCAATCACCAAACCATTATCTTCTGCTGCTTCGCAGATGGCTGATTAGAAACGTAGTATTCGTCATTATGCGTTTTTCCACCAGGAGGGTTTTATCTGTGATCTTAATAACCAAGATTCCTTTCTCTTTCTCTTCCCCGCTCTCCAGCTTCTTCCCAGACAGTGTCCTACTTCTTTCTGGAGGATGCTCAAAAAGAAAAAACAGCTCTTCTGGCTCTTCTTCTCCAATCTTTAAAGGAGATGAGATGACAATTATCTTTGCTCTGTTCCAAGATAAAAAATAAAATGAAATTATCTCCAGAGGTATTTCAAACAAAACTTCATTCTGTCAAGCTGTTTCAAGTCTCTCAAATTGCTTAAAGTCCTGCCTGAGGGATAAAATCATGTCCAGCTGCGCGTTGCTGGAGCAACACCGAATAAATCCACTTTCAGTGTCAGAGAAAAGGGACGCTTCAAAGGTTTTAGAGTGTTAACAGACAAATGGTTATATTAAACCTTTAATTTGCACTAGGACACTCTATACCACTGTTAAACCTAGTATTAAGATGCTTTGTTTCACATCAGGTGAATGATGTTAAATACAGGTGTAAATGGGGTTTCAAATATTTAGACTTTGTCCCTTTCATCTACTGAAATCGCATGAATTGCTTTCATAGTGCTGACATTCATGTGTTCAAATGCATTTAAATTGCCACAAAACATCATGTGATTGTTATGGGATTATTTGTGAGGAAATACACAAGATATCCATATTTTCACACTGATTACTTTAAAAATCGCAGATGCCATCCACATACTTTTCAATTGCTTACTTTTCTGCTCACTCGTATAAGCTGCATAACATTCATTAGTCATTCAGCAGCACTGGCGTCACACAGGGCACTCTTATAAAAGTGGTGTGTTAAGTCGTGTAGAAAGGGATGACGGAATAGTTATGGTCCAGACCAAATCCAAACACAAGTGTAATGACCACTTGTGATCGAATCATTGAAAAAAAGGCTGGTGATCCTAAGTGAAATCAGGGCATTAGTGCCCCCAGTAAGGTGTGTGTGTGTGTGTGTGTGTGTGTGTGTGTGTGTGTGTGTGTGTGTGTGTGTGTGTGTGTGTGTGTGTGCGCGTGCATGCATGTGTTTAAAAGAAATCTAATAGATGTCTAAACATAGTCGGTTTTAAAACAAGGCTAAATTTGGGCTGTGAGTGAAAATCCAATAGACATCTAAGAATTGCCCAAATGTAGACTAGTCATCAAGTATACAGGAATTATTGACTACACATGTGAAGTCTGTCTAATCTGTGTATTTGATGACCAGGCTAGTTTTTGCCTATTTTTAGACATCTATTAGATTTTCACTGACAGCCCAAATTTAGCCTCTATTAGACGTCTATTAAACACAACATTGCACAACATTGGTGGTCCAGAGTGACCTCACCATTTGCAGGTAGGTTTTGTATGATTGAATATACATTAAAAAAACTCCCTCTCTCTCTCTCTCTCTCTCTCTCTCTCTCTCTCTCTCTCT
>CAIGQW010028834.1:1325211-1337339 GCA_903798125.1 Danio choprae
AAATGTAAAATTGTACAATCGTAATCGGACTGGTGAATCGATATAATTATGTTCAATGTATTTGCAGCATGCACAAGTATTTGACAAAACAACAATGGTCAGACTGTACATGTTTTGCAGTTTCTCTACAGAGTAACATACATAAGTTTGGTCGTTTTTGCAGATCACTGTGATCTGGGATCCTTTTGATGACCCTGTTGGTACATTGCAGTCATGTAAATGTACCCTTGACTTCTTTTTGTAAATAAAACTTACAAATCATATTCATATTCTGTGTACAGGCATAATGACAAGATGTGCATAAGTAATCATGCCTGGGGATTACAAATGGTTGTCTGTGTTAATGTTTGTGTCTGGGCAATTTGCAATGAACTCATCCTCAGGCCGTTGCGAATGATGTTAAATGAATATGACACGATGGTGGCTTTGATGTTTTATTCAGATATGCAAAGCAGCAGAAACATCTTCAAGCTCTAAATATATGATTAAATTTTGTATACTTGGTTTGTTTTGTAATGCTCCACTTCATACGATTTTTAGAAATCATTTGAAATCTTCTGGCCCTTCAGAGAAGTGGTAAACTTTTTAAAACTATACTGTATGAAAGGTATGGTAAAAGCATACACAAACATTCTACAAGAATTAAAAGGGAAAAAAACATGTAGAAACGTTTTATTATTACTTTATAATAGCAAATATTCAAATAACCATGTTCAATTCTGCCTTTACCATCTTTCAGCTTGTGACTACCTCGGTGAGCGGATGGCATCGCTTTTTGGCATCACCTCAGCTAAATACCAGTATGCCATAGATGAATACAGCAGGTCAAAAAGAGAGGTACGATCCATACCACAAAGAATGGTTTACCAAAGGTGCCATTTTGTTTGATATGTAATTTCATGGTTAATGCCAGCTGGACAGGCCCTAAAAATATGTCTTATGTTTTTGTTTGTAATGTATGCAGTAAACTGTTTTTACTGTTGATTTGTTGTTTTCTCCATAGTATGATTTGCAATGAACTATATTAAATTCAGTAAAAACTGTACTCCGAATTCTAAGGTTTTTTTTTTTCTGGTCTCATTTTGATGGTTAAAATCAAATGTGTGTTTTGAAACTTATTTAACAAAAAGGGATCTTATATTTAGGAATGTACACATAAAATCAGAATTATTCAACCCCCTTTACCATTTTGTTTCTTTTTTAAATATTTCCCAAATGATGTTTAACAGAGCAAGGAAATTTTCACAGTTTGTCTGATAATATTTTTTCTTCTGGAGAAAGTCTTATTTGTTTTATTTCGGCTAGAATAAAAGCTTTTAGTTAAAATAAAAATATAAAAAACACTGTCAAAATTATTAGCCCCTTTAAGCGATTGTCTACAGAACAAACCATCATTATACAATAACTTGATATTAACTTAATATCAAAAATAAAATAAATCAGTTATTAGAGAAGTTATTAAAACTATTATGTTACTATGAAATGTGTTCTCTTCGTTAAACAGAAATTGGGGGCTAATAATTCAGGGGGGTTAATAATTCTGACTTCAACTGTATGTATTTTACAGCGCCTTTAATAATATTTATAACTTTAAAAATCTTTATTTCACAGTAACGCGAATACAAAAGAATGAGTAAAACACTGATTAAAATGTTTAAGTTGTTCTCTGACATCTACATAGAAGGTATGTGGTTTAGGTAAATGCAAAAACGATCGGTTTTACCATCCTTGGAATTGGCCCTAGGATGAAATGCTCTGATTTTACCTTATTTGGAAGGGTCATGAATAATAATGAGCTCTTCTCTAATTCGCCTGCAGCCTATGTCTGTTACTGACAGTCACACAGCGTGACGTACTCTGAAATACACTCGTGCAAAATAATCATACTTCATGTCAAAAAATATTTAAACAAATTGAGTAGATGCCTTGTCAAATGATAACTGTTTCAACTGAAGTTGTAGAGAAAGTCATGTTAGCTAGGAACGAATGCTATCTGTTGCAAGTTTGTGGCTGAGTTATGTTGTGAATGAAATATAGGCTAAAATATAATTCTACCTGACAAAAGGGAATTGTCATATAATAATGTTTTGTTTGATTTTCTTCATAGGAGGACAGAGATGAAGATACGCGTCTTTCTGAAGAGGCAGAGCACCTGTTTGAAGAGCAGCAAAACGATGAAGACGAGGATCCTAAAACTGACCAGCCGGAAATCAGCAGACATGAAGTACAGGTGACCAATGAGCTGCAACTTCAGCCTTCACTAGTGCACGACACAGATCAGATCCCTGCTGTTGTTACTAGCTCTTAACCACAGCTGTAGTTTGCCATAAAGGCCGGTGTTTAAACAACAGTTGTATTAATTATTACAGCACTTAGCACAAAGACATAATCAGGTTCTGAAAAAGATTTCATATATCTCAATGTTTACTTCTGTCTTTGACTCCCTTAATGCACTGATCCTGGGCCAGTAAAATTATATTGTATATACTGATTATGGTGCTAATGAGGAGACCAAAAAGAAATTTGTCTAGACATGCCACTAAAATAATCACACTAAACATAGTTTTTAATTGACTCTGTACATGTATGTATGTATTGTTGTTATTATTAGTAGTAGTGTAATGAAGTATTTAATGGATTTATTTACAATTAATACAGACACATACCTCAAACTGATTTTATTTTTATTTGTTTGTTATTTAATATACTTTTAATGCTCTATTTGTAATGCCATTGTTTTATACTGAACCATTACTTGATTTTACAAAAGATATATTTTTTATTTACCATTTTGTGTTAAACATGAATAAAATTCTACAGTATTGCATCTTGAGTATTATTTTTTTTATTAGGCTGCTTGGCATTGAGCATAACAACTTCAAGATCTGAAATGTACTTGAATTCTGAATATTATCCTTAATAATGCTTGAGATTATTTCCTCAGTTCAGTGTATGTTTTAGCACCTTTTCAACTACATCTTTTAAATGATGAAGTATCCGCATGTTCAAGAAGCCATTTCACTTGGATGTACATCACATTTAAAAAGATATTACTATCTATCTATCTATCTACTATACTATTACTAATTTATATAGTCAGATCGGAAACCTTGTACAACTCGCATATGAAAAAAAACAAGCCATGTGCAAATCCAATGATTTTTTTCACTTGAAAAACAATAAAACAACTATTGATATTTTATTCACTGTCCAAAGCTTGTGAATATGAGGTACACATCTAAGCATCTACTGTAGCAGTAACATTAAACACTGCATTGTTTCACGCTGCACTTTTGCCATCACAATGCTGGGTTATCAAAGCTCCAGAGCAGGGATTCATAACCCACTGCTCAAGTACAAATTATCGGTACTTGACTTTTTGGCTTTTTTTTTTTTTTTTTAAATACCTGGTGCTAAAACAGTTGTTTAGATTAAGAACAACAATGGCCTGGGGTTAAGCAAAATGTGAGAAGCCCCTCCTTACTACCCAGATTTATTCATCTCAATTTTTGAAGGCTACGTGGGTATAACCTTTACCTGCCTATAAAAAACAAACACATTGCTGTACATTCAATTTAGTGACAGTTGAGTTAAAGTAGACCTAATGAAGCAGATCTAGGTCAAGCTTGAAAGGAAGATGCTGATGTGGGGTTGTGTGCCTGGAAACTTTTGGTCTCTGTCTGAACATTGTAGATGTTTTGGGTATATCCTTCGCTGCCTTTGATATCCCATAATCCTGTGCAGTCATTTTTTGCAACACTTGTGCTAAAAAAATAAAGATGCTTCTTGAAATAGGGAGCACCTTGAATCATGGAGCAGGAAACCAGTGCAGTCACCATGGGTGGCCAAAATCTGAGATGTGCATTAGCTTAAAGTAACTCCGTTCTCACTCTAATCATTCCAAGACATTTGCCACTGCATCTCTTGCAGTGCCTAATATCTACAAGTCAGTGTCAGTTAAAAACTCCCTGATGCCGAATGCTAGCCGGGGGCAATGCAAAAGAAGCATAAGGTGGCAATGAACATAATCAAGACGAGGTTTCTTGAGTTACCACTATCTAATAAAAAAATATGCAAGAGGCCTGTTGGTGGTGTTGACCAATATTGAATCACCATCGATAAAGACTTGTATGTGCTGACAAACTTGCCCTACCATAGTCAGACACAAATTCATATGGAAGAAGCAAATGTGGTATGGGCACCTAGTGACCTAGTGTCTTAGCCTGGCCAAGATGGAATAAGTTGAATGCATAACCCCGGAAACTGAGACAATCACCTTGGACAGCCCTCAGCTGACTGTCACCGCTATCAAATACCTCATTTTAACAACACACTCACTAGCCAGGTAAATTGACTCAGTCTCTCAGTCTTGACTCAGTCTCTTAAATAGCCCAGACTTTGCCCCTTGAACAGGACATACCAATAACAGGTAAGTACAATTCATTCATATCTTTAATAGAATAAAGCAAATGGCATAAACCTCAATATAAACATCACATCTGCTAAACAGATACCCAAACATAACATAATTACAAATAACTCATGTCATAAACATTTCTCTCCGGAAACAGGAAGACCAGCCATGATGCCTATACCCAAACACAAAGGACAATGGTACAGTTGGAGCTTCAGTGCATGGTGCCGCCATGGCGCGGCTTGTGATGTCATAAGCTGGCGCCATCTCTCTCGGTTTGGCAAGCCCAGCACTGAAGTCCAACTTTCCCAGACGAACAAACAAAGACACGAAGACAATGGGTGTGTAAAAGTGTATGCTCATTGTAACTGGAGGAGAGATGGAGATGTCTAGGACTCTAGGACGATTTCGCACATGCTCTCTCGGTCTATTTCGTCAATGCGCTCTCGGTCGGTTTCGTGAACACACTCTTGGTCGGTTTCGCAAATGCATTCGGTTGGTTACGAGAAGGCACTCGGTCGGTTTCGTACAGACATTCGGCTGGTTTCGTGCATGCACTTGATCTGTTTTGCGCACGCACTCGGCCGGTTTCACGCACACACTTTTGGACAGTTACGCACTCTCGGTCGGTTTCGTGAACACAGTGGATTGGTTATGCGAACGCACTTGGTCGGTTTCGTACACACTCTGCCGGTTCCGTTCATGCACTCAGTCGGTTTTGCGCACTTTTGGTCGGTTTCGCGCACGCGCTCTGTCTGTTTTGTACACATACTTGGCTGGTTTTGAGAATGCACTCAATCGGTTTTTATGCAAAAACGCACTTAGTTTCGCAACCGCACTTGGTCGGTTTCACACACACACACACACACACACACTCTGTCAGTTTCACGCATGTACTCGGTCGGTTTCGTGCACGCACTCTGTCAGTTTTGCACACGCACTTGATCTGTTTTGTGCACGCACTCGGCCAGTTTTTCTAATGCACTCGGTCAGTTTTACGCACACACTCGGTCTCTTTCGCGCATTCACTCAGTCCCGACAATTTTCTTACCTGAAATTGTAGATCATCCCAAACAATGATTCATTGACGTATGTTGTAAGTCAATGTTTCAATACACAAGCGGAAATAATTAACCACAGACTCACACCCCTCCCTCAGTCCACCAACAAGGCAACCCTCCCAGAAAACCAGCTCACGCTACACGCCGTATCCGCACCCATCCCAACCCGGAAAAAAGAAAAACAAACAACAACAGTTAACCAGCCGCTCACCCTCAAGACCACGCACCCAGGACTCCCAGCTTCCTCAAACCATGCCTCCCACCGCTCCGTATCAAGATTCCAACCAAGACAATAACACTTCTTTTCCTTTTTCCTCCCAACTTTTCTCTTCTACCTTTTCTTGGCCCCCATCCCTCTTTTCTAGCTCCCATATCCCCTCTACTTCTGTTCCTCATTTCCACCCTAACATTTCTATTCCTCCTGCCCCTCCACAAACTCAACCTTTTTCCCTCCCACCTCAACCCTCTGCTTCTAGCGCTATGCCTCCAAACCAAACCCTTTCTTCTCAAGCTCTACCCCCCTTTCTCCCATCTTCACTCCCCTCAGCACACACCAGCACAGACCCCATTCATCATTCTACCCTTCCTACACAAGTTTCTACAGCACGCCCCCCATTCACTCTATCCACAGCCACGCCTCTCCCCACACATAATGTGACACACACAGTAGATATAATATGTTCAGTTTTTCCCCATAGGAGGTGCGAGTTGAACGTCTACATGGCTATCATTGCTGAGCTCGCGCTCTCCTATGGGGAAACTCATTTTTACACCTACCACAAGCTTTTTTCAGCCAAGTGCTCAATCTGCGTGACTCAATGGAATCAACAACCTTATTGGGAGGCTCTGGACGTTGATCTCCATAACCGAGTCTTTTTAGGTTGTCGCAATCTCTCCTGCCGCTCCAACATTCACTCCACTACTTCCTGTCCTTTCATCACTCCTATCTCCGACTCAGCTCAAACATTTTTTAAATCCACCAGCTATGTCCCTCGCCCACCTAATCCTAACCTCCCTTCCCTCCTCACCTCTTAATTTTTCCGCTCTTCTCCCTCCAACCGAGACATCTGCCAAAACTTCAACATTGGCAGATGTCTCAGAATCCCCTGTAAATACTTGCACATATGCAACTATTGTGGAGGCTCTCATGCAAAAATTATTTGCTCCATATGGAGAGCCAATAATAAAAAATCAAAAAATTACCTGTTGACTCCAGTCAATATTTCTCACCTTGCATTTGAATTACGCTCTCACCCTGATACTAACTTTTCTGATTTTCTCATTTCATATTTATCAGTCAAACCGCTGTAAACAGTCACAATCTTCACCAGCGCTACAGTGTCTCTCTATGTAGACGCTTTCCGTGCGTTCTACATGTCAGATAACGAACTCGCAAAAGATATGTGAACATTTCATATTACACATGCTTATTCCGAATATATGTGAAAGACATGTCATCAAAAAAAAAACAGGATAACTTCCGCTGCAGCAGATAACTTGTGTTGCAGCACAAAAATCAATCAAAGCTTACACGGGTCGCATTCCACATCTCGCGCTTTATTCTTCTGTCAACAGCATCACTGTATATTACAGAAAAATAACTTAATTCGAACACCAGAGAAAAATAAACATAGGTCCCGCACACATGGGGTTCACACTGTTCACACACACCCATACACATACATAAAAGGGTGAGTCTCTCTTAAAGGAGCCACACCCTTTTCACTCATTATAGACACTTGTCAGATTTTATTTTAGAGTGCAGGCATGAGGTTTATCCTTTTCATTTTCTGTCTGATTAATGCTCAAACAGATACTGCTAACAGCTACTCTGATTGACACTATTTACACAGCAGAATAAAAGCGTGTGCTTGTGGAGGCGTTAGGCTTTACTGGTTACGTGGAGCCGATAGGCGATTTACAGCACATTAAGTTAGCTGACCGATCAAAGCATCTTGAGGGTGGGCCTTTCAGAAAAACTAGGAAATATGACAGTTGTTTTCATGTTAGCTGAGTAGCTGTATATAATCAAAGTAAGATATATGAAAAAATAACGTTATTTTCTACAAGTGAAGCATGAGCACACATTGCTTTACATCTTATAAACACAACCAAGCCTTAAAATTACATTCTAGACCACTTTTACTGAATCTGAAGATCATCCAAAAAATATGATTCAGGAGACTACGTTTGGATGTTTTATGGGATGTACAATGAATTTTATAGTTCAGTGAACACATGAAAAAAACAATAGTTTTCATTTTAAATTCTCATTAAAACTTTGAAATTTGTATTTTTTCTCACCTGGAATTGAAGATCGTCCCAAAAACTCTGAATTCAGATGCAAGATGTCCTCGCTGCAATCTATAGCTCGATGACGTAGTGCAGTGGTTCCCAACCTTTTTTTGCCTGAGACCACCTTTTTTTTACCCCAGAAAATATAGTAAGGCCCCCCTCCACATTCAATTATATTACCGCTCATACAAGTTTGCAGTAAGAATGACAAAAAAAATTTGCTTTCAAACTAACGGTATGTTTATTACTATATCTAGATATGTTCATGCACAAATAATGTAAAATATAAAAGGAAAACATCAGTAGGCCATTTGTAACTGAAAAATGTAAGCCTTTGGCATTTAAATTGGCCCTATTTGAAATTCAATATCAAAACTATCAGTATTCACACTGGTGTGTAAGGGAAAAAAATAATATAGGCTATTACAATTTAATACTTGCATGTCATTTGTTATGCTTTATCAATCAGTGTGAAGATTGCTGCTGGCAGTGGATAATAATTGGGTCAATACGTAGAGATATCTCTAACAGGGCAAAACGCATATAAAAGATTCTTGGCAGTGGCTTTGACGTCCCTCATCTCATTTTGGGTGTGTGTCAATTGTTTTGCCTTGCACTCAAAAAAAGGCTCTGGGCTTGTATTGGGGACGAGTCGTCTGCAAATGTCTTATTAATTTGGACGGCCTTATGCATTCGTTAGCAAGAACTTTGGCACGGATAATGCACTGTGGCTGGGTCAGGGACTCTTTGCTTGGAGAAAATGGAATGAAACCATAGTTCAGATAACTATCTTGGTATATCCGGCATTTCAAGAGTTCACACTTAGCTGATGATTGGTTATAAAGCTTGTTTGGCATGCTGTCCCGGGAGAAAGCCCTGAGCTCATAGATCCTCGAGCCCATGGCTCCCTCCCGTTTGCAAGGCGAGAGAGGAGTTTGAGCTCAGGTAGATCTCGAGAACTCCCCAAGATGCCTTAATTAGCTCGGGACAGCAGCCACGTATTGAAGAACCCCCCAAAAGGCAATAAAGATCAAAGCAATAACCGGCTGCTGAATAGAAAGATGGTACCAGGAGAGGGTTTGCAGAAGCAAAGATGGAACCAGTGCAGAGTGTGAATGGTTTAGGTTAGAGTGAGTGATCGCTGCTACTAAGGTGGTGTACAGGCAGCCGATGTTACAAATGTGTGCTCCCATAGCAGTGTTTAACTGCCGGACCGGGCAGGAGAGCGAGACAGATGTAATAATTTGAATGCAGGATGTATGAGCTCTGCTAGAGAGACTATGATGGCAGTGATGAAATGTCAGGATAAGCTCAGCAGGGGGGCTCTGCTGCTGCAAAGGTGCGATAGAAGTCAATATCAAAGAACTGACACATAGAAGTCAATATCAAAGAATGGGAACTTCAATGCTATGTGGAAAACTTCCACTATGGGGATTTTGTCAGATGCCAGTCATCTGAAAGAGTAATAAAACGGGCCAATGAATTGGTGGCGTCAGCGTGCACAGCTGGCAGCAATCACAATCAAACGTGTATAAAGATGCCATCTGTGCACAGCAAAGACACCTTTTCGCTTTCAGAGCCGAACACGCTACTGAAAGAAACTTCGGGTTCTTCCAAACCTGTGAGAGAGAAAGAACAAGAAAGCTGCCGGTGTTTGAACAAGCTGTTTCTCACGGTTCCAGAGTGTGCGACACGCAGTGGCAGACGGTCGAGCTGGGCTAATCTCCCTTGCCTGGCGTTCTCTGGTCCGGTCCTTCTAGAGCGGTGAGTATAGTAAGTTTCCTAAGAGCAACATGGTCGTGCAGCACATCTTTTTAAAGACGTCGTTCCGACCGTGTGTTTCTGGATGCGGTGGTTCCCTGTCCACGGATGATGGGCACGAGCATTGTGTTGCATGTCTGGGGGTTCAGCATGTTAATGCGGTGCTCGTGGGCAGCGCATGCCATCACTGCGATGGCATGTCTGTTGCGCAGCTAAGATCGCAGCTCGCTCTTGCGGGGGACAACAGGGGTTGTTCGCCCTTTTGCAAGTACCGGTTGGAACTCAGACAGATTTGAGGGTTACAGTGGGGGTCAATCCGCTGCCCTCGGGCTTGCGGACCCCCCATTCCTCAGCTCACTCCATCCAAGCTTCGAGTAAGAGAAGCGCTCCACTCACTCGCCCTCTCACTCAATGACACAGAGGACCAGATGTCCATCGCTGCATCAGAGGGTGGGCTGTCATTTTCCGATGGCAATTCGGACCCGCTTCCTCTCTTAGGGATGGTAAGCGAGGCTCCGGATATAGAATCTGAGATGATGGCCATGCTAACCTGGGCATGCATTGGCGGCGAGGCTGGAGATGGCATGTCCTTCAGCTCCTCCACCTGGATTGATTAGGGGTGTGACGTGGAGGATAAGAAGTAGAAACCCTCTAAAGCCTCCAGTCCCCTTCTTCCCGGAGGTGAACAGTAAGTTCACGCAGCGCTGAAGGCACCTTTTTCTGCCCGGTCTGCATGTGCTCCACCCTCACCTTCCTCGACGACGAAGCAGCCAGGGGGTACGAGGTGATCTTGTCCGCGTGGTGCCCCTTCCTGGCGTGGTTAGCCTCGGCTCCTGTCCAAAACGTGTAGGTTATCTGCGTCCCTCTGGGCCAGAGCCTACACTGCTGCGGGCCAGGCTGCTTCCGTTCTACTTGCTATTGCAGTCGTTGGCCCAGCGGCACGAGGAAGGTTCCGACCCATGCTTAACTTATGCACTGCAACCGACTTTGCTCTAAAAAACACCAGGTCGGCTGCGAGTGACCTGGGAAGGACGATGACCACACTAGTGGTCCAGGAACACCACTTCTGGCTAAAACCTGGCAGATATGCATGATGTTGACAAAGTTCGCTTTCTTAACACACCCATATCCCAGGCTGGCCTGTTTGGCGACACCGAGGGGTAGTTCACCCAGGAATTCACCATGGTGAAACAGCAGTCAAGTGCGATCAGCGGGCTTTTAAAACCACTCTTCCCGTCGAACCATCCACTTTGGCTGCTCCTCGCCAAGGGCGCTCGTCTGTGGCTCCAAAATCAGCTCCGCCACCCTGTCCGTTCCATGGTTAAGAGCCTCAGGGTGCCGCTAAGTCCGGTCAGACCGCGAAGTGTCTCTGAGACCGGCCACTTGGGGAAAAGAAGGTTTGCTCTTTCCCTGGCGGAGGGCCAGAGACACCCATATCATTAAATATGGCCGTATGGCTACCAAATTTCATAAAGAGCAATTCTCCTCTCTCCGGATGTGACAGCCCGAACACTGCCAGTATGGGACGCTATGCCTTCCAGCTCACAGGATCGGTGCTCTTCGCCACAGGCTCCGAGAGTGCCAGAGGATGGGCACCTTTCTCTCCCACTCCCAGCCGCTCTGCGGGCTCTTGGGACAAAGTTAAGATTAACCTCTTTCGCTCTTCCTCGGGACACGCGCCTCCCAGGGTGAGCTCTCCCATCACGTGCTGCCCCACCGCTGGTGAGTCATTGATTGTACCGATGATGTCACTCGCGCGGGCTCTGCCAGCCTGGTTAGCGCTGCCCAGCCGGTCACGATGGCTCATTCGGACAATCAGACTCGGCTATGCGATTCAGTTTGCTAAATGGTCCCCCAAGTTCACAGGCGTGTATTACACCAAGGTCAGCCTTATATCCGCCCCTGTCTTGCGCGAGGAGATTGCTGTCCTCCTGGCGAAAGGCGCAATCGAACCGGTCCCTCCAGCTGAGATGAGGTATGGGCTTTTTAGTCTGTACTTCATCGTACTCTAAAAGAGCAGTGGGTTATAACCAATCCTAATTCTGCGCATTTTGATGCGCTGCCTTACAAGCAGTCGCTCAGAATTCTCATGCAGAAGCACATCCCCCGGTGCCTTCGTCCTCAGGATTGGTCTGCAGCGATAGACCTGAAAGACACAAATGTTCATGCCTACACAATTTCCCACAACACCGGCAGTTTTTGCGGTTTGCGTGTGAGGTTCGATCATGGTAGTACAAAGTCCTCCCTTCCTGGCTCTCCCTGTCTCCACGGGTTTTCACCAAGCTCGCTGAGGATGCCCTAACGCCCCTTCGGCTCGCGGGCATCTGCACTACTCAATTATCTGGATGACTGGCTTTTTTTTTAGCTCACGCAGGATCAATTGGTTATGCACAGGGACTGGGTGCTCCGGCACCTCGACCTGTTAGGGTTTCGGGTCAACCGAGAAAAGAGCGGGCTCACCCCCATGCAGAGCATCTCTTTTCTCGGGTTGGAGCTGTACTCGATCACCATAACAGCTGATGCTGACCTGTCCGAGAGAGTCAACAAGAAAACTGTGGTTCCACTGATATTATTCAGAGGCTCCTGGACATATGGCA
>CAIGQW010028834.1:1344967-1362700 GCA_903798125.1 Danio choprae
ACACACACACACACACACACACACACACACACACACAATGATCAAACATTATTTCACAAGGACAATCCAATTTCCATCAATAATTCACATAAAAGCTACATCTTTAATAAGAAATTTAGATTGTGGGATTTAAAAAAAAAAAAAATTATAAAAAAAAAAACTTACACGTTTCTCAAAAGACATGTGAAGAGACACATATCACAATATTTCTGTTAACTTAAATTGGCCTTAAATTTTCAAAACAGAACTAAATTAAGCATGACTAAAATGACTACATTTAGTTCATTTAAACCACATACTCTCGGACATTGCATGACTAAGATGTAAAAGTATCTGTTCAACATGAAAGTAAAATAATCTCATAAAACAGTATTTTCCTTTTTAAACCAGCTTTTCTTGTTGCAGATTTGACAAAGTCTATTGCTGACATATGGTTAGTTAGCCTAGTTGTGCTCAATTGCACTGTCATTGGCAACGACTTATAATCAGTGGGAAAACCCAAATTACACAAATCTTTTAATTATAGTATGTAGCAACATTGATGCCAGTGTTTATCTGCTATTGTGAAATCTGTATCTTTTTAAAGTGGGAAAAACAAGCTGCTTTGGACCAAACTCAATCGTCTCTTAAAGGAAATAGGCATAGGCTCCTTCCTGGAGATAAACGGTTGAGTTTTACTTTTTGTATTCGTGCAGCTGATCTCCAGGTCTGGCGGGAACGCTTTTTCATTAAATCGAATTAGACCATCAGCACCTCGCAAAAAAAAAAAAAAAAAAAAAAAAAATTGTAAAAGTAAAAAGAATTCATCATTTTCCTATTTATAGCTTGACTCTTCTGCTGCATAGTACCAAAGCTAAAAGTAAGAGTAAGGCTGAAAACTGTCAAAGCAAAGCGAGACCAATGCGATGCAAAAGCAGCAGAGCTTTTATTATGCCACAGTGCATCGCTTCTGATTTGTCTGCTTGTGATCATGTGGAGAAGTAGCGCTTTTTTATTATAGTAAATGCATTATAGAGTTCTGTTATAATGCTGCTCTGTTCAGTCTATTAAAACATGCAGTATATTAAAGCATTAATTTTTTTTTTATATAAAAAAAAATAAATAAAAATTACAAATACAAAAAAGTACAAAATAAAAATCTGTGTCACTACTTTAAATTGCTTATTTCTCTGGGTTTGGATTAATACAAGTACATAATCCGCAAAATATAGAACATTGTTGTAGTGGTTTTGGGTATTTTTATAAAAACAAAATCTGCTTTAATGCTACAGTTGAAATGGAGCTCACAGTTTGCGGTTTTCTTCGTACATGCATTGAATCCCCAGAATGCATCATATACCACAGTTCAGTAACTTCCAAAAATAGGTCTCACACCACATCCTTGTGCCCTTTGTAAAGATTTGTTTCTAAACTAGCAGAGGGATTCTGGGTTATTTTTTTTTTTTTTTTTATTACATCGGTCTAGACTCGGCACACACCAAATTGTACACCTTTTCCACCACAGCTTTGTGTCAGACAGCAAGTGTGTGATTCTGGGCTTTTTTTTTTTCTTTTTTTTAAAGCAAGGAAAAAAAAGACATGAATGCACTGTGCAGAGACTCCATGGCTTAAAATAACTATACACAAACATTAACCCCCGCTGTGTGATTAGGACAACTTCCTTTTATTAAAATCCTGATCCCACACACTCTCATGTCTGGATTTTGTCTAGATGGTGCAAAATTTGTAGAATGACACAAGATATAATAATAAGTAAAGTAATAATATAAAATATTTAAATATATAATAAAGTAAAGTAATATAATATAATTTAAGAACACAATAATATCAATAATATGACAAACGTGAGGCTGCTGCTGTACTGAATTTAAAGTATTTCCACTGAGGAAAAAAAAAAAAAAAAAAATAAAAAAAAAAAAGCTAACCTACCTGATGTTCATTTATGTTTACTAGCAGCTGTAGCCTGTAGTAAAGAAAGATGAAGAAATGTTGTTGTTCACGCATGCTTAATGTGATCTGTCACAACACATCAAAAACAGCTGTCAAAGACTGTCAACACAGCCTTTTTGTTGTTTGAGTTTCCTGATAAAGTGGACAGAATAAGAAAGACGTTTCTATGTTTCTAACCAAAAGCAATAATACATCAGGTTTCCACTGGTGTGCTATATACTGCGGGTTTCAAAAAACCGGCTTAAAGCCCAGAAGACTACATCAAAGAACTAGCAGTTACAGATGACTGTGACTGTGTTGTCGCCTCGCTTTGCTCATGTCTGGACTCATGTCCTGTCTGTGAACACGTCAAACAAACAACACTTTACTAAAGCTTCTGTGTAAGAAGATGCATCTTTCCATGCCTGCAGGTGGCAGTATCTATTGTCATTCCACGAATGGGAAACCGGAACTAGTGCTGCACACATACAAACAACGCAGCGTTTACATAATTTCAGAGTACATCTCACTCACAGAGGAATTCGCTAGTGCAAATATGTCTGATAATCTGATCATTCATATTTTTATAGGATTATCAATTTAAGAAATGTGACTAGCAGCTTCTTTGTGTTCCCTCTTGACTTGCATCATTTGCTTAGTTTCATCACTTCAGTTTTTATTCTTTGTAGCTAAACAGCCAATAAGAGCACTGTCTTTCACCGACTGCCAATTCTACATGCTGAACGTGTGGGACATACGTGTGGAACAAGAAACTAGCCTGACAGACAGGCTATAAACAGGTCTGACGCTGCACAGCTTGGTGTACCGGTGTTCTGTCGATTTGTCCCACCGTGTCAGATTGTCATACCTCCCATTCAAAAAGTAGGTAGCACATTTTGATGACGTAATATGCTACCTATCAGATTTTGCTACCAGTGTAAATTTTAATGTGGAGTAGTGTGATATGAAGCTGTAATATTGCCCTAACCTACCTAATCCCTAACCCCAAAACCATTCGAATATAGTGTTGGTAGCATAATCTGATGGGTAGGATAAAATGCCAGAACACCGGCCCCAAGGCTAGACTAAATGACATGTTTGGGCGGTCCTAATTGAACATAACTTGCACCAGGATATCTTAAAATATGTCTGTGCCATTGATTTGTCCAAAAATAAACACAAGTAATGCGTTTTTCTAAATCATTTTTATAAAAGCTGCTTGAATACCATAATTTAAATAAGCCCTAGGCTTGTCTGTGAAACCGGGACTTCAAGTTTTATTTACACATCAACTGAAATAGCAGACTAAATGGTTTCTCAGGATTTCAGAATTTATTGATTTGGTAAAATGAAGATAAACTACATTTTTCAGGTTAAGTTCCACACCTACAGTGTATGTGTTTAGCATTGCTGACTTACAGATTTGTTTTCTAGATACTAGACAGATCATTTGGGTTTAAAATGTAGTTTTAGATTAAAAACTAATTCAAAACATTCAGCATATCAGGTGATCTTGTAGTATATTAAAGTTCATAGTTTCTTATTTGCATGTTACAGTACAATCAAACGTAATGTGCAGTTTATTGGCAGGATGCTAAGCTAGTATGCTGACCAAATATACAATTTTATTAATAAAATCACTTTATACTAAACTTTTGTATTGTGCTATATTTAGATCATATTGTTTATAAAAAAATACATACATTGTATGCATCTTGGTCACACAAGGAAGAGGACAGGTAGTTAGTGTTTGTGGTGTTTATTAAAACACAAGTGATATAGTCTCAGTGAGTGCAGGTGGTAAAGACGTGAATGCACAGAATGCAAGAACACTGAAAGTCACTTCCCTTTGAACGGCAAGCAAACTGATCACAGGAGTTAGACTCTATGAATCGCAGAAGGGCAGATGAGAGCACAGGAGGATAAGGAAGAGCACGATGAAGAGGTGACCATCCAACGTTGATTCCAGCCAGTGAGTGAATGAGTGAGGTGAGCTTATGTAGTGAGTGGGTGATTGCCGGTGCAGGTGAGTGTGATTACAGGTGCAGGTGTGCGTGATCAGTATTCTGGTGATTGTGCGCGGTGTGTGGTGGATGGTGACTGAATGGTGACTGGAGCTGATGGAACGTGCAGAGGGTGTGACAGTATGGCATCCATACACTCATTACACTTCATGTATGTCTGCAATGTGTGACCTTAAAACTGTATAAACATTCAGTGACTTCAGGAACATTATGTCTTATGAGATGCGCATGATCCAATATGACAAGCCTGTTACACTTGCTAAAGCAACAACTATTTCCCTTATTAAGAAAATTGCTGATTAGGATGCATTACTTTTTTTTTTTCCTGCATAACCTAATACTATTTTAACATGTGAAGTTTATTAATTGATATGAATTAAACAAGCTAGATTTAAAATGTAGATTATTATCCAATATTTAGTAACATTAATAATCACTGCAAAATTAGCAATGTTTGCACATTTTCGTCAATCCGTTTTCATTTGTTTTACAGACTTATTTCTCTCTATATTATTTCTTACACATTATATTATTTCAAACTACTAAAATGTCAATAAAAATCACTTTGTTAAACTTTAGCTGAGTTGAACTAAGTTGAATTTTCAACAGCAAAAGTGGACAAAGCAGAGATCAAGGTCCCATAATGCAATTCACAAATGGAAAACACTTGTGAATCCCAAAATATGGAAACTGTTAATTAACAGATATTTTTTAGTGTTTATTGAAAAGAAAATGGCTTGTGCATTTTACAATAATTTCTTTGCATGTAAATATAGATATTTTTAGTTTACATTATGCATTAACTTAAAAAATGTATTTACTTATAATACCACAGGAGCAACAAATGACACTTTGTAAGCAACTGAAAATGAATCTGTCACATTCCAAACAGGAGAAACCACAAAAACTGGCTTTAACAAAAGACATCTTCACTGCTCCAGAAATGCAGCTGGATTCCACAGCGAGTGTGCAGATCCTGTGTGACGGGGATTTCCACCACCCATCCTCCTTCCTGTAGCTTTGCCCGAAAAAAACCCAAAGCTCTTCTTTCAGCACACCGCAGACTTTTCCCAATCTTCTCTAACTTTACTGCAAACGCCAATTGGGTGTTCAAACCAGAACAGATCAAATTCTACCATTTCACGATTACTCAAGTTTACTGCATTGCAGGACTTTAAAAAATAACAATGACAAACATGCATAGTCGTTTTATGAAGGAAAAAATGCAGAATCAACGCATAGGCAAAAAACTATAGTTAATAGTTTCCAAATCTACACTGAAAAATATATATATTTTTAAAATTATTTTGTAAGCTTTTGGACTCTATTAAGTATATTAAGTTTTAGGTGTGGTGGATTAAAGGAATAATTCACCAAATATGAAAACTATCCCATAATTTACTCACCCTTAGTTCATTTTTTTTAATTATTCTGTCAGACAAACATAGAGAATAGTTTTCAATTTCATCCTGGCTCTCTGATGTTGTGTAATGGAGTTGGATAGTGGGTTTTACTTTGAAGCTTCCAAAAGCACATAAATCCATCGCTATAATAATTTACTTTCTGCACTTAAAAACTGAAATGTGGGCCTAACTGTGGGACAATCATGTGATACTTGGCAGCTCCATCACGGGTTGCATGCAGAATGTGCTGTAATAGACTGGAAAGCAAATGTCTCAGAGAAAATCTTTTTGTTAATTACGTCCCACGTTACTTTTGTCCCCGCTCTCCACTAATGTTTGTAATGTGTTATATGTGCTTAATGCAATCATATGATAGCCTATTTTAGTTAATTAGAAAAACTAGTAACTCTACTTACTGAAGCACAAATGCATGTTGAGCTGGAATTAACAAAGAGACTCTCACTGCATCAGCAACTAAACAGCTACTGTCTTTAAATAAAGAAACACTATCATCAGATTTCCTCTGTTCTCCTTTGACTTAAACACTGGCTCTACTTTCCTCCACAAGAGTAATACATAAAAGGGACAACAGAAATTTTGACTCCATTTTTACTGGGGGGTATTTCCTTAATTTTACAGCAATCTACTGCTTTTTTACAGAATATTACTGTTTTTTACAGTATTTTCATTGTAAAATCTGGCCGTTATTTACAGCAATTTTTTACAGTGAGCTTCATTAATGTTCTTCTTTGGGGAAAAAAAGTCACCAAAATCTTAAATGGCCAAAAGATAAATTAACATCCAATTATCATTTTGGGTGAAGGATCATTTTAAAGTCTTTATTGTTAAAGTATGTTTCTGGCCCTGATGCGATATATGCTACTTGCTTTATATCATGCTGTGGGTAGACAGTACTGAAGATAAAACGCTGTTTCTCCCTGACCTCTGGAAAGTCCCCAACAGACACCGTACGAGCAGAGAACAAACACTTCTGCAAAGAGGTCAGAGCCACAGAGTAAACCACAGAGCTGAGAGAGTAGGCGAGCCCTAAAATAAAAGTAAAAAATAATCTTTAAAATAAAATGTTTTTACTAAAAAAAACTTTTAAAGTGAATCCAAACTAGGGGATTTTTTTGGTGCTATTTTTCTGTTTGCTCTAATAAAAACGGTGTGTAAAAGTGTTTGTCCCTTATTGGTTTCTTATTTTTTTCTTTTTGCATGTTTGTCACAGTTTAATGTTTCAGATCATCAAACAAATGTATTTATTAATCAAAGATAACACAAGTAAACACATCATGCAGTTTTGAAATAAGTTTTTTATTATTACAGGGAAAACTAAATACAAAACTACATAGCCTTGTGTGAAAAAGGGTTTGCCCCTAACCCTAATAACTGGTTGGGCCAGTCTGAGGAGCAACAACTGTTATCAAGCCTTTTCGATGACTTGCAATGGTACAGTGCTGTAGATGAATTTTGGCTCACTCATCTTTGCAGAATTGTTATAATTCAGTCACATTGGAGGGTTTTCGAGCATAAACCGCATTTTTAAGGTCACACCACAGCATCTCAATTAGATTAAGGTCAGGATTTTGGCTAGGCCACTCTTTTTCCACACAAAAAACACTTTTTCCACACAGGGCTACGTAGCTTTGGATTTTGTTTTCCTTTAATAATAAAAACCTTTATTTAAAAAACTGCATGCGTTTACTTGTGTTATATTTGACTAATACTTAAATTAGTTTTCTTCCAATTGAAAGAAACACAATTTAATTATTAATTCCTTACATTTATATAGCGCTTTTCTAGACACTCAAAGCACTTTACACATTGGGGGGAATCTTCTCATTCACCACCAGTGTGCAGCATCCACCTGGATGACGCGACGGCAGCCATATTGCGCCAGACCACACACCAGCTGATTGGTGGAGAGGAGACAGAGTTGAGCCAATTATGATATGGGAAGGTTAGGAGGCCATGATGGACAGAGGCCAGTGGGCAAATTTGACCAGGATGCCGGGGTCTTTTTCAAAGGACCACAGAGAGTCAGGAACTCGATTTAATGTCACATCCGAAAGACGGCGCTCACTGAGCAGTAAAGAGTCCCCATCAATATACTGGGACGTTACGACCCACACAGACCACAGGTTGAGCACCCCCTGCTGGCCTCACTAACATCGCTTCCGGCAGCAACCTTGCTTTTCCATGTGGAATCCCATCCAGGTACTGACCGGGCACAGCCCTGCTTAGCTTCAGTGGGCGACCATATGAGAGTTGCAGAGAGCTAGCTGCCAGCATTTCTTTTTCATTCATCAGGGCATCTGCCTAAAGGGGATTTGAGTAATTGGCTTTCATTGTGGCTGTAAACATAAAGGGTAACAATTAGAAAAAGAAATTTAAAAAGAAATTTAACTGGTTTTATTCAAGTCAAAAGTACTATTATAGTTACAGATTACACCAGATCCTTCATTACCTGTCTATTGTTAATATATTTTCTGTTTATTAGTAATTATAAAGTAGATTTTCTTCTACATCCCTAATCTATATTTAAACACAATTACTATCGTAATAAAATAAGCAGCAAATTAGTTTATTGAGCAAAAAGTCTTATTAAATGGTTTGTTAATAGCATTGTACCTTAAAATAAAGTGTGACCAAAATATCTTTAAAAAAAATAAACATCTGTATGAGTTAAATTTGGTACAAATAGCTCATTAAACTGCAGGTTTCCACTTTTTTTCTATGCATTGAAACAAAATCACTCAGAAAAAGCTAGTACAGTCAATGACAAACCTTGCATTCATCAAAAACTCTGCATTAAGTTGTGTTTAAGAATACAGGGCGTTGCAGTCACTCCAGACATAAATGAGCTCACAGTCGGGGATATTCAGGGACATTCTGTCCAGCACTAAACAGAATGCCAGCCCTTTAAATAAGCATTTCCTCTTCCTGTCTAACCCTTTGCTTTCAGCATCAGAGCACAGCGTGTACGCTTTATGAGAACAGGAAGGCTTTGTTTTAGTTTTTTGCTTTAATGTTTACGCTTAAAGGTGAAGTTTATCATTTATTTAATGATCAGATAGTTTCTCTTGTCCCACCTTAGTGTGCTGAAGCAACTAAAAATAAGGTTGATATGCATCATAAATGTAAATGCAGTGCTGCTATCACAGTATTGTGTTTGTCTGAGTGTCCTGACCAGCCCAACAGAGCTGTTTTTACATTTAACTAAATGACGTGTGGGACTGAATGTTTGTGCACTCATTAATAAATCATTATTTTTGCTAATCTCTTTGGTTTATATTGGCGTGGATATGACACATCACTTTTAATCCTTCATCTGGTGAAGAACTATATATATATATATAACTTGATTAACTTGAAAGTGATTAAAATGAAATAAGCTAATTTTACAAGTCAGCTAGAGTTAAACAGTTGAGTTTCACCATTTTTGAATCCATTAAGCTGATCTCTGGGTCTGCCAGGAGCACTTTTAGCTGAGCATTAATCATTGAATTGGATTAAACCTTCGCTAAAGCATCTTGTACAAAAATATAGCAACTACATAATAAAAATAGCTGCTTTTCATTCGCCGTACTCAGTCTTAGAACAGAATATTCACGCTTTAAATAGGACAATTATTGAAAATCTTTGGTCATTTTTGAGTGAGATGCTAATCGACTAATCTGATTCCATGATCTATGCTAAGATAAGCTAAATGTTCTTCTGCTAGACCGGGAGATCGGCTGAATGGATTTAAAAATGGGTAAACTCAACTGTTTAACTCTTGGGCACTTGTAAAATGAGTCTATTTTAAAAGAAAATGTAGAGTGTTCCTTTAAGAAAATATGACCAAAACTTCCCTTTGTAGCTGTTTAGCAATGCCTGTAATCAGCATGAAGAGTTACAAAGACATGGGAAAACATGCTACTCGCTATTATTTAGATAATTTGTTTTGGTTTTTTTTGTTTTTTTTTTACAGATATTAGCTTATACTTCAATATAATACAACATTCATCTTAACTGCTTTGTATTAGATTGCAAATACAAAATGTTCAATACTTTAATTTAGTCAGAATCACATCTAAAAATATTCCACTTTCCAGTAAACAATAAAGCACATGATGAATTTGCATCGTTGAGTTGTAAACATGAACTTATGCAAATTCAAATAAAACTGCCGTCCTACACATACGATTAGCTGCTTTTTTTTTTAGTCCTGAAAGGTTATTTCTAGTCAAGTGTGGTGCAGGAACTGTGTGGAGTTCTCATACTGTATAGGTATATCTGACTGTTTCTTCATGTGGAATTTTCTGATCAGTTTTGAGCTTTGATTGTGTTCAAATAGGTGAAATGTTGCTCAAGCCTGTCTAAGCCCTCTGTTGTACTCTCCCCAAACCACAATGTGGGTGTCACACTTACAAGTGATAAAATAGATCACATCATGTCTGCTGTGGCTCCTAAGGCCAGGGAAAATAATAATTACTCACGCAGCTCCTACTAGCAGGCCACATTTAGACCCCTCCAATCCTACACTCTAATTAAATTGAAAAAATTATTCCAAAATTTGTCCATATTTACTCCCAAATCCAGGTCACGGCATCAGTGTAAACCCTTCAGTTCTGCTGCTCCAAGAGATGGATTCGAACTGCATTTCTGGCTTGGGTTGTGGGTGTGCAAACAAGGACACTAAAGACCACCGATTCTAGCATCATTCGCTAGTGTGCCTCTTAAAGCCAAGGAACTAAGGAGGGAGGTGTATTCACTTACAATCACACAAATTCCTCCATTACATACCTATCTCCCATCTAGTTCATGGCACCAATGCAAACCCTTTGATTCTAGTTGCACTGCTTCAAGCACGATTCAAAGTAGGTGGAAATGCTAAATAAACATTTGCCCAAGAAAACCTACAATGTTTTTCTTTCAAGCAAATCAATTTATACTAAAGCAGTTGGTTATACTTTTTGTTGACATTTTTTCAATGTGGAAGTATGCATATTTAAACACATCGTCTGTTCACATGTTCTCCAACGTAATCGCAGGACTTCCTGAACCAGATCATAACAGTGCATGCACAAATAGTCCATTATTGCATTCAGAGAATTGGCTGTTCTTAATTTTTCAAGAAAGAAGTTGCTGAAAAGAAGTCACCTATCATTTAAGAAAGAAAGAAAGCAAGGAACTCCCCTTATCTCTAATGTGGTATATGTGTGCTTATATACTGCTGACGCCACCAGAAGAATACCTTTAAAAAGAGCCCCTATAGAGGCCCGGTTCCTCTTACATATTATCACATGGGGAACATAAAGAGGCAAGAGTCTTGTTTCATGTCTTTGGGGAAAAAAAAAGATGTATCCACATCAAAGATTTGTGGTGAATGCTCTTGCTACATTGTGCTCTGCATAAATCAAAAGCCCCGTTCCCATAACTCAAAAACCCAGTTTCACACATTGCAGAGCGTGCTGTAAGTTTTGGCATTTTCGATTTGAAGACATGCCTCAAAATACAAACTTCATACAATATTTCAGACATCAGTGTGAAGGTGTAACTGAAGTAGCAGATGTTGACTACAAAAAAACGTTTGCCCGCTGTGGTTTGGTTCATGTTATATTATATCCCTCGGTCTTAAAAAGCAAATAGATACATGCGCGAGGGAATTCCCCAGAGTGGCTGAACAATTACAGATGTGTAAATCCCCACCCCATGTGCTCCGCCGATCTGCTCCCTTTGACAGCAGCACAATGTCCTCGCTCTGCTCTGGGAAACAGATGGCAGCTGATCTGATAACAGCTTCGCGTTTTCACCAGTGATGGGTCAACAAACTCTTGATCAATTCAGAGTCCTGTTTCAGCAATGTCATTGTTTTTTTGCTGAAGCCATCAGCAGCCTTGAATGATGTTTTGGGATTGTGCATTATCACACACCTGGACCAAACATGACAGGGAAAGTTCAGGGGATTTTATAAAAGAGGAAATGTAACTATTTAAGGGGAAGCTGAATTTTAGGAGTGAATGTTATTCACTACACATTCATAGATTTAGTAACTACGCCTTGCATAATGATTTGTATGTGATTTATTTATTAATTTTATTTTTTTTGTTGCAGCGTATATTTATTTCAGTGTTTCACTATTTATAAGTACTGATTATTATTATTGTAATTCAGTGAAGCACTAACTCTATACTTGCTCTGACCAGATCATGAATTAGTAGGTTGTTAACAATGCAAAAACGAGAGAAAATATATATAATATTCAAAAAAGCAAATAAATAAATATATAAACAAACAAAAAAAAAAATACGTTAATATCACAGAGATCCCCATATATTCCTTCTTTCCCTTCACATAATGACCACACATTTTATTTTTGGCACAATTCACGGCCGGTCAACAAAATTCCAGCTTCAATAATGACTTCATGTTGACTGTGTGAGGGGAATTTTGGGATATCCATGATTCACTCGCAGTGGCTTTACTAAGCGTTGCCATGTCATATTCATAACATGTCTGGACACATGTCCACCTTTTTTCAAAGGCTTTCAGTTAACAGAACTTTTCTCATACTTGACTCCACCAAAGCATAACATCATTCGTCATGTTTCATAAGTGAAATTCAAGATCACGTAATAGATCAAAGACAGTTGCAATGTTTTGCTGGAATGGAAGAAACAACTCCATGGAGAAGGAAGGAAAGCTCGATTTCCAAGGCTATACATTCATCAATCCTAAAGATTATGTGATATTTTTAATAATTACCCTGATGTGGACAGCGTATCTGCAGCACCTTTAAGGATGGATGGACACACAAGTTAAATGGATGGATGAATAGATGGGATCGTAGATATGGATGTCAGAATAGATAAATGGCTGGCTGGATGGATGGATGGATAGGATAATGGATTGATGGACTGAAGTATGGATAGATTAATAGATGGGTGTATGGACAGATGAAAGGAATTGTAGAAAATGAATGGATGGATGAAGGAATAATGAAGGAGGGATGGATGGAATTATAGATAGAAGGATAGACTAATACATTGATGGACAGACGGACAAATGGAAGAAATGGTAGAAAACATTCATGAAATTAAGGAATAATAAAGGATGGATAGATGGAAGGACAGATAGATGGAATGGTAGAAAAAAATGGATGAATGGATGGAATTAAGGAGTAATAAAGGAAGGATGGGGCCTCACAGTGGCGCAGTGGGTAGCACGTTCGCCTCACAGCAAGAAGTCGCTGGTTCGAGCCTCGGCTGGGTCAGTTGTCGTTTCTGTGTGGAGTTTGCATGTTCTCCCTGTGTTGGCGTGGGTTTCCTCCGGGTGCTCCGGTTTCCCCCACAAGTCCAAAGACATGCAGTATAGGTGAATTGGGTAGACAAATTTGTCCGTAGTGTATGAGTGTGAATGGGTGTGTATGGATGTTTCCCAGAGATGGGTTGCAGCTGGAAGGGCATCCGCTGCGTAAAACATATGCTGGATAAGTTGGCGGTTCATTCCGCTGTGGCGACCCCAGAATAATAAAGGGACTAAGCCGAAATGAAAATGAATGAATGAATAAAGGAAGGAAGGAAGGAAGGAAGGAAGGAAGGAAGGAAGGAAGGAAGGAAGGAAGGATGGATGGATGGATGGATGGATGGATGGATGGATGGATGGATGGATGGATGGATGGATGGATGGATGGATGGATGGATGGATGGATGGATGGATGGATGGATGGACTGAAGTATGGATAGATTTATATATGTATCTATGGACAGATGGAATGAATGGTTGGAAATGGATATATGAAGGAATAATGAAGGATGGATGGATGGAATTATAGATGGCAGGATAGACTAATACATTGATGGACAAATGAAAGAAATTATGAAAAAAAGGGAAGACATTAAGGAATAATAAAGCATGGATGGAATAATGGACAGAAGGATAGATCAATAGATGGATGAACAGACAGGCAGGTGGAATGAATGGTAGAAAAGATGAATGGATGGATGGAATTAAGGAATAACGATGGATGGATGGATGGATGGATGGATGGATGGATGGGTGGATGGATAAAAAGTTTCTTTGGGAAAATAAATAGCTTGCTAAAGATTCACATTTTCATCACAGATTAATAAAGCAGGAAGTGCTGACAGGGACTTTTCCTTTAGGTGATTTCAAGTTGATTGTTAAAAATGCCATTGATGTTTGATGTATCCAGTTTTCACACACCTTCTACTAATAGTCATCGGTTTGCCATTTATAGCTGCTACATTTTGGACCGCGACTATTATGAGTGTCCTGGTATTTCAGGCTTCCAGATTCACAGCACCACACAGAAGTCAGTGTGAGTCTGCAGTGCGACCTGTGGAGAGAGAGAGAGAGAGCTCACACACTTCCACAGCTTGACTCTCAACTTGGTCACAGGGGATTTCAGTGGGGTAGGTGTTTCAGAAATGGCCTGTTTCTCATCAATTTCTACACTTCAGATACTTTTTTTTATTGTTTTACCTCTGTGTGAGGTTTAATAAAATACTGGATTACTAATAAATTGAAATAAGTGCACTGAAAAAAAACATTTTTAAGGTAAGTGGTTTCAAGCAATTTATATGGGCTAAATTTAAACAAATTAAGTTGAACATTATTAAATTGAATTTGTTTGTTTAAATTCAGCCCATATAAATTGTTTGCAACCACTTACCTTTAAAAAAAAAGTAAATCTAGTTAATATTTTTTTTCAGTGTACTACTACTACTACTAATAATAATAATTAAAAAATTACACAGTAAAACATTTGTCTGATCTTCTAAAGCATGTGATTTCTCTGCAGGAACGGTCTGCTTCTAAGAATCAAATACCCAGATATAAAGGAAGTGAGTCGAGATACGTCTGAAGCCTTTTCTCTGAAACGGAGCAGTCTAATAGATAAGATAGAGAGCATTCACAAGCGTGTGGTCAACATCTTTTGAAACGCCAAATCATGGCAGAGGTTTGGGGTCAAGAACATTTCACCTCAAGTTTAGATACACTGAATAATCCTTTACAAGAACCAATGTGTGCGAGATATGAACGTCTGAGTTGATACGCTGATAAAGTTATTAAAAAACCAAAGGCTCTTTGTGTAAAATGTGCATATATGAACAAATTATGTAAGTCAACAAATGTCTGTATGAGGTTTTTGGAGTTTGAACTTGAAGTGTTTTTTTTTATAATGGGCCATTTTTATATGAATTAAAAAAAGCCAAAGGACTAGGAAAAAAGGAAGTAAACATATCAGACCACATTTTCTCTTTTAGCCAAAACCAATAATGCTATTTTTAGCTGTCAAAATCTGAAAGTTTTAATGTCATGTACTATAAAATGACAGCACAGTGGCTCAGTGGTTAGCACTGTTGCCTCACAGCAAGAAGGTCACTGGTTCGAGTCCCGGCTGGACCAGTTGGCATTTATGTGTGGAGTTTGCATGTTTTCCCCGTGTTCATTTGGGTTTCCTCTGAGTGCTCTGGTTTCCCCCACAGTCCAAAGACATGCACTATAGGTGAATTGACTAAACTAAATTGTCTGTAGTGTATGTGTGTATGTGAAATGTGTGTGTATGGTGTTTCCCAGTACTGAGTTGCAGCTCTGTGTAAAATATATGCTGAAAAAGTTGGTGGTTCATTCCACTGTGGCGACCTCTGATAAATCAGGGACTAAGCTGAAGAAAATGAATGAATGGAATGATGAGTAGACTGCTCCACATTGTTTCATCAAGTACTTTTTTATTTAACTCAGTGCTGCTTTAATGTAAAAAGTTTAATATGACATTCATTTTTAAAAGTGTACTTTAGTGTGTTAAAAAACCCGGTCATGAAAGTGTACAAGTGCATTTAAGTGGCCATTTATTTCATTAATATTACCTTATTTTCAAGATAAACTGTGTATTAAATACAGATTAATCTATACCTGCACTAAAAAGTGGGAAAGTGGGACACATTCATTCATTCATTTTCATTTCGGCTTAGTCCCTTTATTAATCTGGGGTCGCCACAGCGGAATGAACCGCCAACTTATCCAGCATATGTTTTACGCAGCGGATGCCCTTCCAGCTGCAACCCATCTCTGGGAAACATCCATACACACCCATTCACACTCATACACTACGGACAATTTAGTCTACCCAATTCACCTGTACCGCATGTCTTTGGACTTGTGGGGGAAACCGAAGCACCTGGAGGAAACCCACGCCAACACAGGGAGAACATGCAAACTCCACACAGAAACGCCAACAGGCCCAGCTGAGGCTCGAACCAGCGACCTTCTTGCTGTGAGGCCCCAAGTGGGACACAGTTTCATCCAAATAGTGCAGAATAGTGCAGTGGCAGACAAAAGGATATTAAAACTTTTTAAAGAATAGTTTAAAATGAAAAACAGACCGACTAGGTGAACTCAGAAAGGTGTGAACTCATACACACAACATTTAAAGAATTCAGAAAACTCACAGACATGTATTACAAATTTAAACCATTTTAACAAATGGACAACAAATAATTAATCAATACCATCAATAATCAATACTCACTGATTAGGCCCTTTAGTTTTTCATTGATTATACGTCTTTCTTTGTTTTTATCCGACATGTTTTGGGGGGAAAAAACTCTCACTATCTTTCAGAAACTTTTTTTAAACTTTTACGATGTAATGGCAGACTGAACTGTGTACGGAGCATGTGCTTTTTCAGACATTCCCGCACTAGAGTGGTAACCACGCCCACATGAATGACGCTGGTCCAATCCAATCAAAATCGATATTCAAATTAAGTACTGTTATTAAAACATTTCAAGAGGACATAATATTGTGTTGCTATTAGGTTTTAAAGAGTAAGCTACTACGCCAAAAATTTAATTTGTCCAATTTGCATAATTAAATTCTAAATACAAAGTACACTTCTGATGAATGTGCAACCCGTTTTATGTAATAAAATTGCTTTAATAAAATATTATTGTCTAAATATTTACATTTGGACTCTTTATGCAAAAATATTCATACGCAAGCCTGAAGAAACATTTGTTTTTCCTTTTTTTTCATTTGTATTTGAGTCAGCAATACGTGTAACATAAAAACGTACACGTTATAAAACATTACACAAAACTTTACGCAACATTCATGCATTTAAAGCTGTTTTTTAAAAATAAATAAATGAAAATATAATTCTTTCGTGTTCGATGTTGGCCCGGAAAAACTATCCCTGCTCTCTGAAGTCTGCTTCCGGTTCATTCGTTCTGCATGTTGCTATTCAGTCTAGCCTGTAATACTTTTAATTTTTTACGTTTAATACATTTGTTATAAAGATGTCCCGGGGCTCTAGCGCGGGGTTTGACCGTCACATCACTATCTTTTCTCCGGAGGGAAGACTGTATCAAGTAGGTGAGTACGGCTGACATTACAGGACTTAAATAACACCTAGTAAGTGCACAGTCATGTTGACTAGAGTGAGCTCCTATTCACTGTCTATTACTGAAGCTTTTATTGTCAACTCAAATGATCCTTCTGTCTTATAAAGTGTATTTAAATGAAATGTGCTTTAGTTTTTATGCAGTTCATAAGCATTTTTATTTAGCGTAGCAGCTAAACAGTTAGCAAGAGCAGAGATTGAATAGTAGAGAACAGGGTCGGTCGGTAATGTTTTATGCTATGATGTCATTATGACATAATTCCACATATCTATCTATCTATCTATCTATCTATCTATCTATCTATCTATCTATCTATCTATCATCTATCTATCTATCTATCTATCTATCTATCTTAATTGATGTAATGCAGCGATGATGTGAATTACGCGCCTATTGGTTAATTAATTTCCACAATAAGACTTTAACTTTACCAAGGCAACTACATTATCTGCCAAAATCTCATAATTGTTTCTTTGTTGAAATTCACCGAAGTAAAAAGTAAACGCAGTGTTTTTGAAAAATGTGGCACCAGCAGTATGTTTGTGTAGTACCAAGATCTGGTTAATAATAGAGATATAATACATTATTTTTAAAACAATAATAATAATTGAAAAAGGAAAAGACTTTTTCTTACATATTACTTTAAAAAATAATCATTTTAGGGCTCTTTATGAGATAAAAACACACTGTTTGTGTGAAATACTCATACACTCATATAAAGTACATACTGCTGTCATTGTTTTTGACAGTGAAAGCACTATGGTAAAATATTTCTTTTAAAAAAATGCAAACAGACATTTTTATTTAATGTTTTAATCTATCTGCTTATTTTTATATTTATTTTGACATAAAAAATGACGTAAAAAGAATTGTTGATTCACTTATTGCTTTAATGGTGGATGTTTATCTATCTATCTATCTATCTATCTATCTATCTATCTATCTATCTATCTATCTATC
>CAIGQW010028834.1:1363100-1406501 GCA_903798125.1 Danio choprae
TTTGAGGTGAAACTATAAGCTTAATTCTTTACAGTTTGAAGATTAAGAAATTAAGTCCTTGTTTTGGAATAATAATAATTACTAATTATATAAAATAGTATTTTTACAATTAAACAGTAGTATTATTACAGCATATCATAGATTTATTTTAATGTGTGTTTGTATTAATAATCATTAAAATATTTATTAATGTTTTGTTTTATATATGTTATTACCTTACTATAAATTGGTCAAAACAGTGAGAATATGGCATATAAATAAAAATTATAGTGACTTATGATCTAATCTAAGAATTTTATGTAGGGTTATTTAAAGATATTTAGGGAATATTTGGAAATGCACATGTACTTTCTCCCAAAAACCTCACCCACTCACTCCACAGTGACTCAGTCTTTACAAATATATCTATTCAAGTCATCTGATGAATATTCCTGTGTTTCTTCATGTTTCCATACAGTATAGAAGACCAAAATATTGCAATGTGTGATTTTTTTTTTTTTAAATTTTTTTTTTTTTTCCCCCAGTATCATGTGCGAGTGTATGATTTGTGTTTTTGTTTGTCTTCAGGCATGATTGTGATTGGTCTGGATGAGGAGCTTGGCCCACAGGTGTATAAATGTGATCCAGCAGGCTATTACTGCGGCTTTAAGGCCACGGCTGCAGGTGTGAAGCAGACAGAGGCCACAAGCTTCCTGGAGAAGAAAGTCAAGAAGAAACTCGACTGGACGTTTGAGCAGACGGTCGAGGTACAGTCCGTTTGAAACATCACAACAGTCAAAATTCAACAAGACATTTCTTTCCACCATTATCTAATGATCCGTGATGCGTTGGGTGAATTGTGGGAGTACATTCCCTTAGCATTTTTGGCACGTGATCACACTGGTGTGATCCGTCAAGGCTGGTTTCTTTATCGTAAATAACAATTTATCAGTGTTTACTAACTAAATAACATTTATTTTATGTTTCAGACATTTATGTACACATAAGTACTAGCAAAACATAACATTTACAGTTGGTAACAATCTGATGATGTGCTTTATTCACACCAGATAAACACTGTTTAGGTAACAAGAACATTCACTCTATTTCACTCATTTAAACAGCCACTTACTTACATGTATTTTGGGAAAAGTTGATGAATTAACATGGCGGCATTCATCACCCAGTCATAGATCAAACAATATTACCATTATTATGCTGTTTAAATGAAAAAAAATGTTTTTACAAATATTTGAGATTCAAAATATTAGAATATTTAGCATTTGTGAATATAATTAGGATGCTTGTCAATATTTGCAGAAAAGGGAAATCAACCTAAATCAATCAACCTAAATCATTTGGCTATGGTGCGTCACATGATAAACTTGATGCGTTGCCATGGAAACATTAAATCGATGCGTTCTCAATGATGTTTATTTCGCATTAAAAAAAAACTCATGCAGAAGGGGTCAGTGGGAGTATTTAAAATTTACATGTGAAAGAGTTGAACTATAATGGTATTATTCTCCTAACAGTTCGTCCATTGATTATTAAAAACACACTTACTAGATAAAAAAAAAATCAACAGACCAAGACTAACCCCAAAGCTTCAGAGCAAGGCAATTATATTAGAGATGTATATTGAATACTACTTCACTGTAGGGAACACATAGAGAATATAGAAGTGAAACACAACACTCAAAAGAGCAGATATGCTTGTGATACCAATGAAATGCATATTTTGGAATGATTTTTATCTGGAGAGTGTTTAAAGGAGTTGTTTTTAAATGTGAATTTTTTATCAAAAGTAAATCTTAAAAAACTGTTTTAGATCTTAATCTTTCCTTATGTATTATTTATTGTTGGTAATTGCTATTTATGGTTATGAACCCTTTTAAAAAAGTGTTTTTTTAATAAAATGTTTGGAAATTTTATCTGTTTTTGCCATGAAATGGTCTGAGAAGCTGAAATGCATGGCAATAAAAACAAAATGATCTCTGTGATGCCAATGTCATGGTAAAATACCATGTTATTTTCATGATAGATAAAAATAAAACACATCCAAATGTACCTCTCGCTTAATTCTCCATATTTTAGGCACTATTTGTAGGCCAGCCTTATTACTTAATGATTTTTCCCTAAAAACACTATTTGTAATGCAGTAAACATGAAAAAAAAAGGTTGTATGTTGTATGGTGTCAACTGTAAATTAGCTTAAAATGGGATATAAATTCAATTAAAGGGGACTTCAAAAGAATCAACTCTTTTCAACAAAACAAACGAATCATCCAGCGCTCATTTTAACTACTGACTCCACGTCATTGCTATCTGAAATATAGTAAAAAAACATGTAAGCAAGGTAACAAGATCTAGTTTAAAGCAGTAAATTAATAAATATACACAGGCCAGTTTTCTTTAAATACAGAATTATTAACAGTTTATTAACTGCCCTAAAACAGAAATGAACACAAAACACACACGCATTCATACAAGCTGCAGAGAGGAATAAAGGAAGTACAATAGTCACATCTTAATTCAGTGTTGTAGGTATGCCTAATAAACCAACAATCAGATCATATATCTGGTAAATGTAGAATCTACATGGTTTTTCACTCTTAGCCTACATTACACATACTTATCCGAGGATGACCGCTGTAATTTGATGCACAAATAAACCCAGACATTTGCATTTGTACTCTGCGTCAAAAAATATATTTGAAAGCACCATTGTGTTATGCGGCTCACTTTCCTCAGAACTAATTTTGTAATCATATTTAACCAAATGGTCACAGGGTGGTTTTAGTAGATCATTTTCTTGTCAGTGTAGAGCTAGTTCTTTAGAATGGAAATATCAACTTCCTCTTTGCACAATAATGTATTTAATGATATTACAGAAGTGTATTGCACATCTGTGTATTTCAAAATCTTTTAAACAAAGTTTATATCAGCACTCATACTTGTATTTACATAAAAAAACATTTTATATAAAATTTGAAGTCAAAATTTCATATTTTTATAGGAGTTTTTGGTATTAAGCTTCCTTTGATTAATGATGAAAATGTGTATAAAGCATTTATTAATCTTTAATGTTAATTGAACTATTTACTCTTGAATTTACGTAATTGAAATTAAAAAGGTAAATGTGCAGTGCTGTCTTGAAGTGAAAATCAATTGCATAATGCCAACAAAGATTAAGCTTGTGGTGTTCTCAGCGTGTATGATCTAACTATGCGAGGACATGGTCTTGCGAGGACATGGTCGAAATATACGGTGTACTTTTCAAAGTACTTCTAAACAAAATAAATTTGACTTGTTTCATAGAGTTGTAATTGTGATTTGTTGTTGTAAGAGTGGCAAATCATGCCACAAACACGTTAGTATTGTGTTAAAACATGCTAGCAGTGGCGTAAACTCATGCAAGAAACATGTTAGAAATCTGCTAAACAATGCAAGCAGTGTGCTACATCATATTATAAACATGCTAGCATTGTGGAAAAAAGTTACGACTGACTGTGTTAAATCCTGCCAGATTCTTTGTGCTAATGCAAGTTATCTGGGCTAGCAGTGCGTAAATCATGAGAACACTGTGTTAAATCATTAAAGCAGTGTAGTAAACCAGAACCATGCTAACCAGTGATAACTAATTACAACAGTGTTTAAAATCATGCTACAGACATGTTTGCATTGTGAAAAAACTTGCAATGTGATAAATCACACTAGAAACATCTTATTGATAGGCTAAAATATGCTTGCTATGTTCTAAATCTTGCTAAATACATGCTAGCAGTTTTATGTGTGGTAGCAGTGTTGCTGACTGGTGCCAGAAACATAGCAATATGCTAAATCTTGTTAAAAGTGTATGGTAGCAGTTTGTACGTCAGTGTAAGTCATGCTGGTACTCAATGCTTGAAATATGCAAACAGCTTTTAAATATACTACTAACAATGTGGCCCAATGTAACAAATAAAGCTATGGGAAAAGTTGAGACCACTTGAGAATTTCTCTGGATTTACGGGATTTATAAGTCATGGGTTTAAGTGAAACTGTAATGTTTCTGATACCACTTCTTTTAAGATTCAAATAAAAATATTGTCATTTTTAACTTTTATTTTTCTACAGAAAATGGCATTTGGTCAAAATACTAAATGTTTAAAACAAATGTGATTGGCAGTCAGCTTTATTCCACCAAATACTGATTTCTAAACTCTTCTGGCATTAAAACAGTGGTATTGTGTGAACATTTTTCCAAAAATTTATCTAAAAAATGGCACCTTTTTGTTATCTTATGCCAAAAAAAAGCTTTTATTTTGAATTCGGAAGAAATGCCATCAGTAGTTTACGGGAAAAAAACTAAAATAGTGCTTAAAACCACAAAACTATAAATCATAAATCCAGAGAGACTGAGAATTGTCAAGTAGTCTCCTGAGCCCATAGCTTGCATAGTACTAATAACTGATCATTAATTTTAGTTGATGCATTATGAACATAACTGCAGTGTAACCAGAATTTTCTCAGATTTTCTCATTTTTTATTAGATTTGCACTAATAAAATGTTTTCGTCCCCAGACGGCGATCACTTGTTTAACAACTGTACTGTCGATTGATTTCAAGCCATCGGAGCTGGAAATAGGCGTCATTACAGCAGAGGATCCGAAATTCAGGTGGGTGGAAAAAAAACTATTTTCATCATCCACAAAATCAAATCTAAAAGAGCAACAGATCACTGCAGTTTTGATATTCATCAGTGATGCAACACTCCTCATAACTGTCACACACGCACTAATCACATACAGTCATCCCTAAAATCATTCAGACATTTCTCTTTAGCACAGTAAATATGAACACACTCATATTAACACACAATTAAATATGACACACACTCGTCTTAATCTTATCAGATAACTTTGATAGAAAGGTGCAGTATGTAATTGATTACAATCATAGTTCAGGAAAACTTTTAGTATGTCGATATTTAGAGAACTATTGAGACTTTTATTGGTTCATTCTTGGGCTCAATGTCAATCATATTCATCAAACCTGAACTTCAATTTTTTTTCCAGACTCGTTTTAGCAACTTCTCTGCTTCCTGTTGATTTTTAGTCCAATGTGTGAGGATTTTTTTGGTTTAACATGTCAGAGTTTACTTTATAGTTTAAAGTTAAGAGATTTTTTTTAAATTACTGTAGTATGTGTGCGATTGTTTTATGTTTGAGCCCGTTTACACAAAAAGAGATTTACTGACAAACTTCACTCTAATTTCACATCATAACACCAGTCGAGTGTTTGAAATAACTCATTTTTGTTACCAGGTATAGTTTAATATCGCAGAATGTAGAAGAAATCTTGGCTATTCTTTATGCCCGATTGACACGCGACTTCAGTGTCAATGTCTCCCATTCCCTTTGAATCGCTGACGTCAAGCGTAAGGGCCAACGGAAGTGTCAGCCAATCAGATTGCTTCATGCAAATACCCCAGCTCAGACAGTAGCCGATTGCGGAATAAATTCATTGGCTGACGCTGCTATGACGATTGCGTCAGCCCCAACTTCAGGCACACTCTCCGTCAAGCATTGACGCTAACGCCCCGTGTGTATCGGGCGTTAGTATTCAATACAGTTTTAAAGGCTAGGTCAACTAGAATTGCAATATTAATATATTTTATGCTCATAAAATACCCAGGATGGCTTGAAGAACACAGATAATCCATATATCACCACACACATTTGTTTATAGTCTTCATGTTTGTTTAATGTGTTAGTTTGTCGTATCTTTATCCTCTTTGCTGTCCTGTAGCGATAGCTGACATCTTTTCTTCAGTAATCTATATGTAGAGATTATACGCAAGTGCGCCCTCTAGCATCCAGTATGAATGAAACAAAAACAACATTTCAATGTATGCTTACAACACTGTGTCAGGTCTCAAACTCTTCCCCCCGTCCTGCAAAGTTTATATCCAACCTGCTTCAGCACATCTGCTTGTGTATTTTATATGATCCTAAATAGCTTGACCAGCTTCTTTAGTGTGTTTAATTATGGATGAGGTCTGCAGAATAGTGGACATCCAGGAGCAGGGTTGAAGACCCTTTTTTGGTAAAATAATTTGGTAAATTGATTCATTTGGTAAAATAAAGTGAAAATTAATCCAATCTTATTAATCTAAAGAAACAGGACTTTTTTTCTTTCTCTCAGTAGATACATATGAATTATCATCATTAATATTGTAACCGCACATCGTGATTACAATTTTAAGTCCATCTCGCCCATCCCTACTGTGAAATAAAATGACTCATAGCGTGAAATTGAATTTTGGTCATGCCGCCCACCCGTACTCTACAGATGGTGTTGTTAATGTGTGAAGGCGCTGAAATGAGTGCTTGTGTTTCAGGATTCTGTCAGAGTCAGAGGTGGACACTCATCTGGTCTCTCTGTCCGAGAGGGACTGAAGTCTCCTGCTGTTTTCATGTAAATTCCCTGTTCCATTAAAGACATTTGGAGGAAAAAAAAGATATTTGCTTTCTCTTTTTTTTTATATATATGTCAATGTTGGCGAGGGAAACCCCAGTGTGCATGTCTTTCATTTTCACAGTGTCCAGAGATTTTCTTCGCAGGTTTAATAACTGGAAAATCATCAACAAACCTGCTTTTGGTTTCGTGGAATTCTTGGTGAACTTTGTGCCCATCAGACTCTGATACTATGCGAGTTTGCTGTGTGATTTAAACTAAGAACAAAGTTTTTAGTTATTACTATGGAATCATTTCCTATGGGAAATTCAATGACATTCTTAGGTAATGCTCATCAACCAGGAAATAACAAACAATACTTTAAAGGAATCGTTCAACCTAAAATAAAATTATATATATATATTACTCACCATTTCCTCATACTCCACTTGTCCTAAACATGTTTGAGTTTTGAGGTAAACACTAAAGAATGCGGCAATGCAATTTATTATTTCCTACTATGGATGCCAATGGCTGCTTTTTCCCCACATTCTTCATTTTCCTTGTTTTGTGTTTAGTGGTAGAAAGAAATTTATAAAAGTTTAGAACCACTCGAGTGTGAGTAAATGATGAGAAACCTTTAATTTTTAGGCGAACTGTCCCTTTAACAACATTACGTCCTGGAAGATGTTGAGTTCTGGATGTACTGATGTCCTGATGCCTGAATCTGTAAAGCAAAGGTTTATTAGATTAGGATTATCACATTCTGATAAATGCGTTGACTGAGGTTTATTGCCTTTGAAAAATGTTTCCAGGGTCATATGACTTTTTTCAAAGAAAATAACTATTTTATTCAGATAAACGTTTTTTTTTTACATGAAATGAAAAAAGTGCCATGCTTTCAGATGTTATTAAATTTATTAGACCATACCAATGTTGTAACTAAAAAAAAACGGTATTTGATTGAATTAAACTGTGATCAAAATTAAAAAATGATCATTTTCTAAAAAAAAGAAATGACAATACCTTTTTGAAAATGTTATCATAACTTAAACATTATTATTATTAATCCAGTAAATGCAGAACTTTATATATATATATATATATACACACATATATATTCCAAGTGATGTTTAATGGAGTTTTTCCCCCAATGCATTTTTAAGCATAGTAGTTTTAATAATTAATTTATAAAATTTGTCTTTGCCATATAACAGTGCATTATATTTTACTAATTATTGTGCAGGATACTTTTATTCAGCTTACAGTACAATTTAAAGACTTATCTAGGTGAGTTATGTTAACTAGGCATTGAACAACAGTGGTTTTGTACCCAAACAGAAAAAAAAACTTCAGGGGAAATACGATTAAAAGAAATACAATTTTCCACTGAAGAAAAAATATAGGAAATAACTATAAAGGTTTTCCTTCGTCACTTGGGAAATATTTGAAAAAATAAATAAATAAAAATAATTCTCAGGAAGACCAATAATTATTTCTTTAGTTGTTCATATGCATGTTGGAATTCACCGAGTCGTCATATGACCATAATGAGGATGATCATTATACACATGCATGTCATACAGATTTTGTTTCCCAGTAGTTTTAATAGCCTGTTACTCATTGTCAGGAGAACAGAGACGGAATTTCCCTTTAATTCATAATTCTGCTTCATTCAACATGATCAATGCTTTTAAACAAAGAGATCGATGACTTAAAATCCGAATAATCCGTAAATTACTGAGCCATTGTGTGCTTTACAGATGGTCACATTATGATCACGAATCTGACACCGTCAGCGGTGGTCTACTCATTTCTCTCATTTTGTGGGGAACTTTCTATACTGAGTCAGTTGTTCATGACTCCACTTTAGCAGACCCAAGGAATTTTACTCAAACTACAGTGACGCATCAGCCTGACTCACGCTTTCCAGAAAGGAAATGATGGCTTTTACTGTACACATCGAGGACTTTTTTTTTTTACTGACTGAACCATCATCACAACCTTCTGCTGCTTTTCCACCCCTTCAGGGCTTTTTACGCGAGTTTCACAATTCAGTAGATTTCCAGGAAATCAGTCAACACAAGAAACACTCAAACCCTTAGAATTCATTTCTCATCTTTTAGATTTTAATGTTAACAAAACAAAATTTCACTGTGCAATATATATATTTATATAGAGACTATACACATTATTAACAAGTGTTCCATTCAGTATATTTACACGTATAAAAATAGATATCTCTGGGTATTCACAAAATATACAAATTTTCACAACTCTTTGGTACAGTATTTTTCTTTGGTCCACGGGGTTCATTTGTGTTTCAAAGCACCACCACTGTCATGTCCCAGGACGAGGCAGCATTTTTCCACTTCTTGGAGTCCCAAAAATGGATTAGCGTCCTGGGATTTGACACAGACGTTGAGCACCTACAGCTGCTTTACATTGTGGGTAATGTAGTCTTGATTTCCAAACTATCTCCCACAGAGCCGGATGTCATCGTATATCTATATTTAAAAACAAAAAATTATTTAGTAAATGATGCACTTTCCTCAGTTATTAAAACAAATATTATAGAACACAAAGTATTATTTTTTTGTAATATGATAAAACTTACACAATCGTCCTCAGACATGAGCTCGTCTTCGCTCTCCTCAGATTCGCTCTCTGGCATGACTGTGAGTTCGAGGGCCGTCCGGCTGTAAAGCTGCCTCTGGATCTCGCTGTTGTGTCTGCCGAAGGTCAGGTGGTACGCCGTGTATCCGCCGTAGGTTAAACTATTGGCATCGGCTCCCAGAGCTATGAGCGTGTGCACTAGATCCAGGTTCTGCAGGTCTACGGCTAAATGGAGCGACGTACGGCCACTACACTGCTCCTAAACACATGAAAAACAACGTCAGTTAGAAGTGTTTAACAAAGCTTAATAAGAAGCTTGTACACATTTAATAAATTTGAATCGAAACTAATTTGAAAGTTAATCAACTGCGAACTATAACGTCAAAAATTCAACAGTATTTTCTCCAATTACCTTTACTGAATTCTCATTTCAATTTCAAAAATTCAAAATTTTTCTTAAATTAAAAAACTAATTCAAAAGTGTTTACAAATTTTCTAATATACCGTACCTTTGCGTCTACATCCGCCCCAAGCTGGACCAGACTCTCCACCATGGACAGGTAACTATTAATGGCTGCTATATGAAGACACGTGTGTCCTGTGATAAAGAAAGGAACATAAAATACATCAAAACCTGCACTTTAAAAACACAAACTCTCAAATATTCTGGCTTTCAGGTGCAACTGAACTCACCGCTGTAATTTGGAAAGGTGAGAATGGAGCGCAGGTGCTGGGTCTGAATCTGAGTGAGGACTGAGAAACACGCCAGCGAGCCTCGTTTGCAGGCGATGTGCAGGGCCGTGTTTCCGCTCTGATCCACTAGCCGAGGGTCGCAGCCAGCCTTCAGGAGTCTTTCCACCATATGCGGCTGTTCTGTGACCACGGCCAGATGCAGAGCAGTCTGAGGACAGAAAAGTGGACTTTTGTTAGTCAGGTCCTAGGGGTGAGTGTTACATTTAACTTTTGGTAGCACTTTATATTATATTCTTGTTTAATTTGTGCATGATTATTGTAGTCATTACATAAACTAGATAAGTAGTCTTTACTATCCCTAAATGTACTCATGAAGTTAACCTTAATGCATGTAATTACCCTGTTATAAAACAGTACTTATTACATATGTACCATTATGAACACTAACAGTAATTGTATTTTAGTGAAAGTGTAGTGAACTTGTTTGTTGGTTTTTTGGTTCATTGACTATTAATAGTAAATTGTGCTTATAGTTTTCGTTGATTTACCTGTCTCTGGTTGTTCTGTCTGTTCAGGAAAGGGTCGTTCAGGCACTGTTTGATGATCTGCACGGCATAATCCTCCGCCTCGTGAATAATGGCAAGGTGCAGATACCTGGAAAATCATGTAGGAGGCAGAGAATATTTTAAGATCACACTCAGAGGATGTGGTTGAGCAGACACACAGTACAAGCAGGCGGTGTTTCGCAAGAATGGAGTTTTGAAGGTTATTTCCAGCCAGTGTGGCTCCACACATCTGATACAGTATGTGCGCCTGGCCGCGCGCCAGGGACTTTCCTGCCTGCGCACTTTGTTTTCTTAAGCTCCGCCTATTTTGGCCGCGTTCCAAAACTTGTTTGTTTACTTCCGCACTTTAGCCATACTTTAAGAAAAAGTTATGTAACTTTTTGTTGAGAAGATTGTTTTTAGCTATTAAAGTTAGTATGCTAAATTTAAAGAACTTTCAAGCTATCTTAACCTTTTAATCAGAATTTAAAGTTAATAAATGCAACTTTGTTTCATTTAATGAAATTAACTTTTACACTCAAAAAATTGCATCAAGGCAAGACACTATAGAATAGGATGTGTTGCCATGCATTAATTGCATCATTTTTATTTGCAAGTTTCTAACATGTGATGTTTAAATGTGCAAATACAAAATATTTAATTATAATTGCACCGATTACAGGGCAAACAATTAAATGTATGTAAATATACTATATATTATACTATAATTAAACTCTTAATAACGAAATAAATACACGTTTACATATTTGTTTCGGTATACTGAACTATATTAAAATACAAAAGCTGCATGAAAAAAAAATAGTTTTTGCGTCGCCTCAACTTGACAAAAGCGCGTGCAGAACTGAAATGCTCGCCAAAACTTGCATTGCATAACTTTAAATAATAATAAAACTTACGTGTCTCCGTCCTCAGTGACTACTTGTGCCCAAGGCTCGCATATGGTCTCCTTCAGGCTTTCTTTCTCCACAGTCAAGCTCTCCATCTCCTCCAAAATCTGCCTCATCGCATATTCGTCCTCTTTTAGCGAGTCCACGCCGCTGTCGACGCGATCCTCGCACTGCTGCGTTTTCCTGTTTTTCGTGTCCATTTCATCAATATTACAATCCACAAAGTTCAGCACTGCGGCTCTGTGTAAATCCATGTTCTCTCTCCGGCTGTCAGCAAGAAAGTGAAGCCCGAGAGGCGGGACCCGCTTTATATCTGCGCCTGCGGTTCAGCGGGGGATTTCCACATATTTAACTTATCTCTAGCCTCTAGACTCTAGCCCTGAAAGGGGAACTCAACGCGGGCTTTTATTTAGAGAATTTCCCTCAAGATGACTCCGCTGAAGTAAGAATGAAAATCTGTATTTTCCTATTACACATTCAAATGTACCTCGCAGTCAGGGGTAAAATGAATGGCAGTATAGAGTAGCTTATGAATGAAAGCCAAGAGAAGGAGACTATTAATAATGCAGGAAATATATATTTACGCGCACCTAGAAATATCACTTGATGTCTGTTTTATTTATTCTTTTTTTTTTTTTTTGCATAATGACTTGTAGTGACCAAAAAATAAATTAGCATTTTTAGAAAATAAATAAAAAGAGTCAATTGTGATTCATTAAAAAAAAAACAACAACATCAATATAAGATTTCAAAAAGGCAAAGCATTTTGCAAGATGTGAAAGATATGAGTGGATATTTGGTGATGGGCTAATAAAGTGGAACATAGTTTATGAACTGATACTCTGGCTGGTCTTGTGTGGGAATTTACTGGGGAATTGACTGTATTTATCCACCAAAAATCACCTTGACACACATTCTGTGTTTGAGAAAACTGCTGGACTTTCTTGAGCAGATGAGAAGAATGCAGATTTTTAGATCAAGCTGGTGTTTGGCATGGAAGTCAGTTTCCTCCATGCAGGGGGTCAATAAAATTCTTTATTACTTTTTTTTTTTTACATCAAACTATTTTCTGAACTGTTAAATATAAACTATGGATTGTGTGAGATAAAATCATGCTTTTGAGATATTTCTTTTAGATATTTTGCAATTGGGACTTTTTTATAAGAATTCTGGGTTGTACAATTTGGAAATTCTTCCTAAAAATTTCAGCTTTTTTTAGTTTTGTTTTTGCAATTTTGAGTTTACATCTTGCAATTCTAACTTTTTCCTCACGGTTTATATATTGCAAGTATTACAACTGCAACTTGAATCTAACCCCCCCCACCCCACCCCCCCTCAACCCCCAAAACAAAATTCAAATTTCTGAGATCTTATGAATATAAATGGTGTAAGACTGGCTGAGTCAGTTCAATGTGACTGAAGTGAAACGTCCCACATTGAAGCCCCCACATTGTTCCACAAGTTTAGCAGGGATCCACTATATTCCCCTGCACTTTTGAACAGGACTCCCCCTTAAAATATTTGATGTTCTTCACATTATTTTTACAATTTTCCATAACATCGCTCTTTACTCACACTTAAATGCTTCTAAAGTTTTAGAATTTTTTTCTTTTTCTGTTGAACACAAAACAATATATTCTGATGAATGTTGGGGGGGAAAATCCATTGGCGTCCATAGTACACTGTAAAAAGCAATTAGCTGTTACTTTACTAATGTAATTACTTTTAAAAAATGGAATAAACTCCCTTAAAATGATTACATAAATGAACTATGCATAATTATAAAAAACGAGTAAAGTGAACTTAATAGTTCTAAGTTACAACAGAAATACCTACATTTTTTAAGTAAAATCAACTTGTCACTTTTAGGGCAATAGGTTTAATCATTTTTTTAAGTAATTGCTTTTTACAGTGTATAGGAACAAAATATACTATGGAAGTGAATGGATGTTTTCTCCAAGATTCTTCAGAACATCTTTCTTTGTGTTTAACTGGAGAAACTCAAACAGGTTTGGAGCAAGTGGAGGATGAGTAAATGATGACAGAATGTTCAGTTTTGGGTGAACGACACCTTTTAATTAGACTATAATGCAACTCAAAGCAAAAACATGCAACCAATCAACTGAAACTAATTTTGCATGCAAGCAAATATGCATTCAGAAGACTTCAACGTTTGCATGGTTTCATATCCACCCCTTCAAACAGAGTAACTCGGGCGGACGGGTCATGCAATTTAAAAAAATGCTGGAAACTCCAAATATATAATGCTTTAACTAGTGTGATACTGCTACAACACCTTTCTTCACCTGAAATTCACACTGCCTCTGTTTGCATAAAGGAGGAGCCAAAACAATAGCAACCGTTTCTACCAACAGCTCTTATGTCACAACGGCGATACCAACTCTGTGCGTCAAAAAGTGTGTCAAAGACTCGACTTGAACCAACATGCATGCTTTGTCATACAGGTACTCAAAATGCCTCACTGAAACAAAGATGCTTATGAATTCCACACATTGTTTGTAGTTCAGTAAAAAAAAGAGGCACAAGAACATTCCTCGAATTGTTAGTCAAGCAGGTTTGAGCTCAAAAGCACACTGTGTTCCAGCTGGAAGGTTTGGCTAGGGTTTCTCATTAGATCTGGCTGGAGTTGTTCAACTGAATGAGTGTTTTACCGCGCATGCGGAAGATTCAGTTCTGTTCTGAATGGAGGGAGTTTTGGAAGGTCCAGGTTTGAATCTGTCTGTGGGACGACACTTTTGACCCACTGTTCTTAGTCTGAGAGGGTTTAGAGATCAGCGTAGGCTGTGTGTTCATCTGGGGTAGACCTGTTCTCAACCTGAACTGTGAGTCACGATCCGGCTTCTGTTCAGGGGTGTCTCCAAGACTCTGTGAGTTGCGCAAGTCCTCCAGTAAATAAAGAGCAGTTCTTCTGGTGTTGTGAGAAGAAAGCACATACCAGGAAAACCCTCCAACCACTTGTTCCAGAAGCTGAAGTGTGAAATCCACCCACTTCTCAGTTTCTCTTCCCAACCAGCGCTTCTGGTGCCGTGTTGTGTTGCCAGGGGCAACCAATGGTGTTACATTGTTTTGTTAATTTTAGTGGACTGTAGCATGTTAAGGTACTTTTTCTTTATTAGCTGACGTATACAATGTGAAAGGACGTGTGTGTGTATGTATATATATATATATATATATATATATATATATATATATATATATATATATATATATATATACACAGTTGAAGTCAGAATTATTAAACCCCCTGAATTATTAGCCCCAAGAATTATTAGAATTAATTTTTCCCCCAATTTCTGTTTAACGGAGAGAAGATTTTTTCAACACATTTCTAAACATAATAGTTTTAATAACTCATCTCTAATAACTGATTTATTTTTCTTTGCCATGATGACAGTAAATAATATTTTACTAGATTTTTTCAAGACACTTCTATACAGCTAACTAGGCAGGATAGGGTAATTAGGCAAGTTATTGTATAACGATGGTTTGTTCTGTAGACAATCGAAAAAAAAAAATAACTTAAAGGGGCTAATAATTTGACCTTAAAATGTTTAAAAAAAATTAAAACTGCTTTTATTCTAGCTAAAATAACACTACTTTCTCTAGAAGAAAAAATATTATCAGACATACTGTGAACATGTCCTTGCTCTGTTAAACATCATTTGGGAAATATTTAAAAAAAAGAAAAACAAATTTAATAATTTTAATAATAATAGTTTAATAAGTCTGATTTCGGGCAGCACGGTGGCGCAGTGGGTAGCACAATCGCCTCACAGCAAGAAGGTCGCTGGTTCGAGCCTCGGCTGGGTCAGTTGTCATTTCTGTGTGGAGTTTGCATGTTCTCCCCGTGTTTGCGTGGGTTTCCTCCGGGTGCTCCGGTTTCCCCCGCAAGTCCAAAGACATGCGGTATAGGTGAATTGGGTAAGCTAAATTGTCCGTAGTGTATGAGTGTGAATAGGTATGTATGGTTGTTTCCCAGTGATGGGTTGCGGCTATATATATTTATATAAATACTATACTATATATAAAAGGGACTAAGCCGAAATGAAAATGAATAAATGAATATACTATATATATATATATATATATATATATATATATATATATATATATATTTGTGTATTAGAAATGTATACATAATGTATGTATACGTCTGTGTATATGTGTAGGTGCACATGCATACACATAAAATCATACATATACATTTTTTCACTATTTGGGCAAAATTATTTGGGCTATTTATGCTTTTATTTATATGCTTTAAATCTGTTATTTGTTTATGCTTTTATTTATTTTCATTTATTTATTGTTCATTTTATTTATGGTTTTATTCAAAAATAAAGTTGCTAGGAAAAAAAAGCAACAAAAATTGTGTTTTCACAGTGACACTGAAGAAGAATCTATTTGCTTTCATTCATTCATTCATTCATTCATTCATTTTTATAAATTTATGCTTTTTATGTATCTATTTAAGCTCTTTATATTCATGCAGTTATGCTTTTATTTTGTGCTTTTATTTATTACAGATTTGCTGGATAGAAAGAAACAAAATGGGCAAAATAGAAGTTTAGTCTGTTTGTAAGTAAGTACATTTTAAATTAGATTGAATTAGATTAAATTCTCACTTTAATAATAATATTTCATAACCGACAACAATTTCCAGTAAATATGGTGTGATGATGCAAAATTGACTGAAACACATCCATGACGTTGCATTCTGATCTGTTTCTGAACAGCAGGGCATGACATAACAAAACCCAGTGGCCTTTTCCACACTTTACGCCTGCTATGTTTGAGTCAGCAGATCAGATCTCATAATTCATGTATCATGCCATGTAAAGTGCTTTATATTTGTCAGTTATTGTGATGAATAGAAGGGAAAGAGTATAAAGAGAGGTGCTGTGTTGTGGAACAAAGGTCAGGCGTGTTCACTGCACCTTAAAGGATTAATGAAGGGTTGAAAGGTTACTAATTACTCACCCTTATGTTGTTTCAACCCATTTTCTGAACAAAAATTAAGATATTTTAGAAGAAATCTGAGAGCTCCTCCACAGCAAAGGTTTCGAGATGTTCAAAGTTCAGAAATGAAACCTGTTGTGAATTTTTAGAAGAGACCAAAACCAGGAAGACTTTTAGTTTATTTTCAAAGCAGAATCCTTTAATAAAAACTCGGCGTCGCTGTGGCGTTCATCGAAAAATCTCTCAAACTCTACTAGTGCAGCCAGGCACTCAGTTAAATACATTTTTTAAAGACATAGGTGGAGACAGGCGAAAACAAAGCATGCAAATGAAAGTGTTGTTGTCAGTAGGGTAAATTGCATTTCACAGCCCGGATCTCATCAGCATATAAGTACCCATGATACATTTTAGCATGCTTCCATCCAAGTTAAATGTACAACTGCAGAGTGTAACATATTTATTATTTATTTACTACTATGCAAGACAGTTGATCTTTGTAGTGACTTCATTCACAGCGGTCAGACTGACATTCAGGATATTCCGTGTTTCCTTCTGATTGCAGCAGCTGCAGTGCGGAGACACTATTGCAGAGGTCCACCTCCTCTAAACTGCTAAACATACAATGGCATTATAATAAAACGATAGTTTCCTCAGCATTTACTCACTCTCAAGTGGTTCTAAACCTCAACACAAAATAGGACATTCTGAAGAAAGTTGGAAAGCAGCAGCCATTGACATCCATAGTAGAAACAAAAAAATAATAATATTATAGAAGTCAGTGGCTGTTTTTATTTTTTTCTTCAGTGTTCAACTGATGAGAAGAATCCAAAAAGGTTTGGAAGAAATGAAGGATGAGTGATGACAGAACATTTATTTTTGGGTGAACTATTTCTATTAGCCAAAAGTACAGTATAAGACAGGACATTTGACCCTTTATGCTCACCTCGACTCAGAGTACACATATGGACAAAACTGCTCACCAACAGGCTGCTCTGTCAAAGAGCAGCGTCCGCCTGAAGAAAACCATGATTTGTGTTACAGTATATGACGTATGAGGGGCCTGAAGGACAGTAGCTGTGAATCAGTGAACACTACAGTTACCTGAGACAATATAAACATGAGATCTGCTGCTGGACATCCAAAACACGACAGGGGAGCACAAGGCCCTCCAATCAGGCTCATGGCTGGACAGGAGATATTGGCTGGAGTTTGCTGTCGTGTAAATAGAAAACCCTGAGACAACAGTTGGAAAAAAAATAACTGAATTACCAATAAATATTTGGCACCCGATTTGAATGTTATCACTCGATTGAATGGGCATTATCAGTGGTTATCAGCTGATAGATATGGGCCAGTAGGGGCATTCTGTGCCTACTAATAGGCTCAAAAGGCTGTTATCATCCATCCACATGGTTATACTAATAGAGAAGACTCCACATCCAGATTTGTTTTTGCATTACTGTGACTGTTGGGTTTAGGGTTGGGGTAGGGGTAGACATTAATAAAATACAATTAATGGCAAATTTAGTAAATAATATAAATAATTAATTAACTTCAGGCTACATCCGTATGTGATAGCTGATTAACCATGTGGATGGATGATAATTTACTAGTATAGGCGCAGAAGGGCCCTACTGGTCCATATCTATCAGCTGAAAACCACTGATAATGCCCATTCAATCCAGTGATAACATTTGAATCAGCTGGAATAATTAAAGGGATAGTTTACTCGTGCTTGTTCGATAGTTTTGTTCTGTTGAACACAAAAGAAGATATTTTGAAAAATGTTGAAAACATAACATTGACTATCATAGCAGGAAAAACAAATACTATGGAAGTCAATGGTTTCTGGTTTATAACATGTTTAATATATATTGGTTTGTGTTCAGCAGGAAAAAAAACTCAAACTGATATGGAACAAGTGGAGTAAATGATGACAAAACATTCATTCTTGGGTGAACTATCCGATTAACAATAATTTGTTAATTCATTAGAAACTGCTTGCCAAGATTAGCCATAATTTCATCTCAAAATACAGTTAAGACAGCAATACTGTGAAATATTATTAGTTTAACATAACAGATACATTTGCTAATATAATATTTGCTCATTTCATTTATTTATGTGATGGCAAAGCTGAATTTCAGCAGCCATTACTCTAGTCTAGTTGATATATTTTCAGGTATTCAAATCAATTGGTATAAAATAGAACATATTTTTTTGTGTCATCGACTTCTTTCTTAGTTATTACCTGAAGACGAAGCCCTTTGGGAAGACATTTTACCAAAAGCTGCTGGATGTAGAATGCTTTAAATCAACAATCCTTTGTGATTTCGATGAATCATTTTAAATGATGCACAAATGCATCTTGTTTCCATTAATGCAAGTTTAAAAGATGCATATTCATGATTCATTTAAACAGTTAATCAATAATCTAATCTAACCAATAAAACTGTTTGCACTTGACTTGTTTTTGCTCAACATTTCAGTTAAAAAAAACAGACAGAAAATTTGTCTACAAATACCATTAAAGCATCATGAGCCATCAACGTTTAACCATTTTAAAACCAGAAGATTTTAATGTTTTTTTGTGTGTGTTTGGGGCATATGCCACTAACAGGACAATAGATTACCAATAGAGACCCACGGGAACTCCGATTATTAGGAGAAAATGGTTTTGCTAATGCCCCCCTTTTATACTTTGTGACTAATTGCTAACTAGCAAAGCATAAACTGACCAATTACAAACCAAAACATTACAAACAATCAATATTTAACCATTAAGACTAGAACATTTTAATGGTTTCTAGTGTGTTTTGGGCCATAACAGGGCAATGGATTACTAATAGAGACCCACTGTCTGAGATTATGATGAGTCTACATCTGTTGCTAATTGCTTAAAGTAGCAGCAGTAAACTGACCAACTTAAAAGTCATTTCACTCTACTTTGAATCGAAAAGCAAGGAAAAATATGCTACTAGTAATTTATAGTAAAAAAGGATAGTTTTCTTGAACCATGTTAAAGTGTATCATTTACAAGTCTTTGTTAGAACTGATGTAATAGACCTAAATATTGTATATGGGCTTACGTAAAGGTTTTTCTACAGAAAACGGCAATGCATTGTATACATTTTGTGTAATTTAGTGGGTAACTTGTTTATACTGCTATTTTTGTACCACAGAATTGCCACAGATTAATGCAATTACTTTATGGTTCAAAAACACTGTAGTTTTTACTGTAAATTACCATGGTTATTTTTATGTGAGCGAGTATCCCTTGGTTAGTTAAAACAAACTCTTAGTGTGGTAGGTTGGCTATACTGTTTCCAGATCACAACTGTAGTTTGTTCTTGAACTTTATTAAATTATCTAGCAACAGATTTCGCACTGAATCTTGAATTTGGCCGTTTGCATTATGGGGCCACTTGTACTGGTACTGAGGAATTGGAACGCAGACATTATTTCCCAAAACTAACAATATTATCTGGATGCAGACTTGGATTTGCTAGCTGAGACTGCAAGTCACAGAGATGCAATGTCAGACACAATGCACTCACTGGAGCTAGTGACGTCACTGTGAGGGGTAGGGTTAGGGGTGGGGTTAGGTGTGGGCATTAAGAAGCACTGCATGCAGCTCACCTTGCAACTGCACCGAGTCTGCATCCAGAACCCTCTCAAAACTAAAGGGACGTGAAAGAAAGCGCGTGAATCTGTTTGCAGACAGCGCCATCTGTCTCTGACAAAAATATAATCTCCCTTCAGAGGGCGCAAAATCTGAATTCTCCATTAAACCTTATTCACAATTTAGGAATTTACTGACAATCGACATTGTTTGAAGAATGCTTAAAATCTGTATCGACTTTCATATTAGTTTTCCCAACTAAGTAAATTGCTACAGTTTCCAACTCATCAAAATGTTTGTGTTCAACGGAACAAAAAAACTCTGGTTTGGAACAAAGTGATTTCGAGTACATTTTTGGGCAAACTATCCCTTATTTAAACCTTATTAGAGCTTACGGAATTGTTTTGAGACTGTTTCAACATGTTGAAGTATTACAAAACTAACACAAAAAATTTATGTTGTTAAAACAACACAATAAATGCTGATAATTTGCAGGAATATATCAAAATACCATTTTTATCTAAACATACTAGCAGGAAACACCAGCAGTAGCCATGCTAGCAACAGAGCTGAGCTGTGTTCGAAATGCTTGTCATCATACTCTATTTCTTCAGTTGTATATAATAGCTTATGCTGTGCATAGTGTGCAAATGTATGCTTGGAATGCTCTGATGACCTACTATATTTGCTAGTATCTGCTAAATATAACTCAAATATAATACACTTGCATTTGAATGATATATATACCACGCAACTTGTATTATATAGAGAATAGGAATGTGTGAATGCGAAACAGACCTGCAACACATTCCGAAAAAAGTTGAGACAGGATCAGTTTAGGGCTAGTAATCAGGTAAATTAGTTAAATGATGTGATTTGAAAATGGTGATGTCAACAGATGACCGTATTTATGATTTGGTACAAAAGCAGCATTCAAGAAATGTCTAGTCCTTTCACCAGTTTGCCAACACATATATGTGAGAAAATTATTAAAATGTTTAAAAACAATGTTCCTCAAGGAAAGATAGGAAGACGTTTGGATATTTCACTTTCAACAGTGTATAAAATCATTAAAAGATTAAAGGAATCTGGAGGAATTTCAGTGCGTAAACGACAAGGACGCAAGCCGAAGCTGAACCACCGTGATCTACAATCCCTCAGGCGGCACTGCATCAAAAATTTGTCATTCATCTATAATCGATATCACTACATGGGCTCAGGACTACTTTGGCAAACCTTTGTCAAGTACCACAATATTTAGTTACATCCACAAATGCCAGTGAAAACTGTACTGTGCCAAAAGGAAACACTATGTTAACAGCGTCCAGAAGCGCAGTCGACTTCTCTGGGCTCTGAGGCATCTGAGATGGGCCATCACACAGTGGAAAGTTACTCAGGGCTGCAATGATATATACTTAGGAAATAAAAGGGAAATAGTGACTCTGGTATGCAGTCATGAACATTCACAAGCTTCCTGTTTTGTATTAAAACGACTATGAAAATGTCAGTGTGCTCATAAAAGCATTCATGTAACACAAAAGTATCACAAAACAATTAATTGATTTTCAGCGTCAAATGATGTTATGTTAGAAAATATTTGTTTATGCACAAAAAAATATATATATATATATATAATAGTAAAAGTATATTTTTTTAATTTAGACACCACAAGGCAGGCAATACATAATATTAAACAAAGTATTTCGAATTATTAATTATTATTATTTTTTTGTGAAGGTTATCTTGGTTTGGGGTAAGAGGATAAAATATACACTTAGTAAAATATAAAAATCATGACTCTCGATAAAGATCGCATTAAAGTATGTTATACAAGTGTATGTGTGTAGCGTACAACATCTGGTAGGGTACAACAAAGTGGTTGAATGTATTTAGAGTACTACAGATCCCATCATACACCGTTAAACATGTAAACAGACTCTGACCAATGAATTCGCTGGCTCGGGGAGATCACGTGCCTAGCAGCCTGATGATTGGTCGCTCGCGAGTCCATGTTTGAAACGTGAATCTTCTTCGCCGGTTGGCCACCAGTGGTGTCCTCTCCGTCAGAGTGGGTTGTTTACATGATTGCAGATTTATATTAAATATAAGATGCCAGTTCACCCGCGCGATAGAAAAGAGAATAACCACGAAGAAATGGACGTGGATTATCCGGAACAAGAGGCCAGCACCTCCGACGAGGAGGATTCGGTGAGCTCGACCGCGTCTGAGGATGGAGACACTTCAGGTAACATTACAGAGACACACAAACACTGTAATATTATATTTGTGCGTGCGTGTGCGTGTGTGTGTGTGTGAGAGAGATAGAGAGATGATACTGCTGGTGTTTTTGCAGATATGGATGATGAAGACTGTGAAAGAAGGCGAATGGAATGTTTAGACGAGATGACAAATCTTGAGAAGCAGTTTACAGACCTGAAGGATCAGTAAGTGATGTGGCAGTATTAAAGAACACACCATTTAACCCTCATAATGCATACAAAATCTGCATATGATTTTATCATATGATTTAGATTATTTCTTTACAGTCTTAACCCTTGTGTGCTGTTGGGGATGTTTTCATCCGCTCTGGGGTTATTTTAAGTCTTAATTTGGCCAAAACTTTCTCTGTTTTAGCAAGTTAAATGATTTTTGGTGACGAATGTTATTTTGACACATATTTTGGGAAAATGCTTTGAGATTTTAAAAAATTCAGCAGTACATGCAAATTTACTACCCTGTCGTTATGTTTGTGGCTGTTTTGTCCCCATTGACTTCCCATTATAATGACTTTTTTTGATTGCATAAATTATATAAATAAACAAATTATACCTACAAATTATATAGGTTTCTAATTCTATAATTTTTTATTGTGAGGGTCTAACATTTCAAATTTTAATGTAATTAATACATCCATGCAAATTTGTTACATCCATCCCAATCTTGGAGCAGTGCAGCAGTCAAATCAGTTGAAGATTTAGTTTTTAAAAAAATGAAGTAGTTAATTTATTATTTTTAGTTTTTTTTCACTCACTCACTCACTCACTAACTACCCTTCGGCTACCATTCGGCACCCTTCGGCACTGGTGAAGACTTATGTTGATGTGTTTTGCACTCTCTTTAGTTTGTACAAGGAGAGAGTGACTCAGGTGGATCTTAAACTGCAAGAAGTGATGGCAGGCAGTGCTGCAGAATACCTGGAACCGCTGGCCACTCTGCAGGAGAACATGCAGATCCGGACCAAAGTAGCAGGTCCGATCCAGCTGAAAATCTAAAATATGATAAAAGGAGGATTACGTTTAACGCCTGGCCTGTATAGTAGCATATAAGTATACACAGATGTATTATTCTTATTAAATCTATTATTGGGGTGGTAATTTTGTACGTTAACCTACAATTTACCTCTTCATTTTTTTGAGGGAAGGGCAATTGATTTTTTTTACTGTAATTGTAGATAAATTAATATTTACAATATGTCCCCATTCATGTTTTAAAACTCTTTAACATAGTAAATGTATAACTACAGTAAAAATAGTAATGTTATGAAATTGTTACATTTTTCTATTTTATTATATTTTAACATTTATTTCTGTTATCAAAGCTGAATTTTTAACATGACTACTCCAGTGGTCCGTCAGTTTCCCATGATCCATCAGAAATCATTCTATGTGTATTTTTCATTAATTTTATATTACTTAAATAACAAAATCATTATTTAATTAAATTAATGTTAGAAATGTTTTTACTTAATTGCATGGATCCTCTCTGATTAAAATATAATCCTGAACCTATTTATTTATTATTAATATACTAAATAAATATAACTAATGATAATAAAATGTTTACAAAACTTTTTTTTGTTATTATTTATTTTTATTTGCAGGTATTTATCGAGAGCTTTGCTTGGAATCTGTCAGAAATAAATATGAATGTGAGATGCAAGCAGCCAGCCAGCATTGGGAGGTAATGAGAGGTGACAGACCAATTGAATTTTAAATGAAATACCATGTGAATATTCCATATTTCTCTTGTGTTTTACACAGAGTGAGAAGCTCCTGCTTTTTGACACAGTTCAAAGTGAGCTGGAAGAGAAAATTAGACGGCTGGAGGAGGACAGACACAGTATAGATATCACTTCAGGTACAGACATGCACTGTTATCTGTAGATTTGAAGGTGACATATTATGCTCCATTTTACAAGTTATAAATGAAGTCTCTGATGTCCCTAGATTGTGTATGTCAAGTTTCAGCTCAAAATACCCCACAAATAATGTTTTAGAACTCTTAGAAAAGCCCCGTTTTATAGGCTATAATTGTGCCATTTTGGGTGACTGTCTCTTTAAATTCAAATGAGATTCCCCTGTTATGACACATTGGAGAATGTCAGTCAAAGTGTTTTTATGTAGTGTGATTATAAAAAAATAGAATTACAGAAGCTATATTTACACACTGTTGCCACCTCTTATAAAATGGAAACTTGTTATTGTTAAAGGAATTTTTGCATAATAGTTTTTTTATATGTGTGTATATTCACAAATAATGAACTGATGTGTTTCTGCACCAGAACTGTGGAATGACGGACTGCAGTCCAGGAAGAATAAAAAGAAGGATCCTCTCAGTCCTGGAAAGAAGAAGAAGCCCGTGGTTGTGTCAGATATCCTTTATAAAAGTAGTAGTGCTCTCAAGTCTCACGCATTCACCGGAAACTTGTCCCACTATTTGATAATGGACGAGGTACAGGGTGTATGAAGGGAAGTTCTGTGCTGTATTAATAATCATCTCGAGTTATACAGAGTAAAATGCCACCTACCAGCCAATCAGACATTAAAATTTATTGGGGGAGGGGTTTCTGGGTAAACTACATGCAAGCACATTTGTTTGTTACTAGGCAACATGGATGCGTGCAAACAGACACACACACACACACACACACACACACACACACACACACACACACGCTAATTTAATTAATGTGTTAAGTAATTTTTTAGCATTTAGATTTTATGATTCCTGGTTAAAATCACTTTTCTTGGTAGAGTTGATGTTGGAGAACATAGTCAAAGTGCTAAAATGATTAGGCAAGTTTTCATAATCTTTTAAACTGCAGAAATTGAAATGTGAATTGACATGGAAGCATGTCTATTGCACAAAAACATCCATATATCACACAAAATGTATTGAAGAAATGTGTAGCCTAGATATATATTTATAGCATAGATGCGTTTCTTATGTAGTCCTACGAAATGCAGTATATACTTGTTTCCCCCCCCCCTCAATTTGTCAATATGTTAATAGTTCAGCTGAAATTAATTGTATATAATCATATTTAATTTGTTCAAGAGTTGACACTAGGCACTACTCTTCAGTTGTTCATGTGCGTTTGGGGACAGATTTCTATTTTTGATATAAATTCATCAGATTGACTAACCGTTACAATTTCAATTTGTGCTGGTCAATTACAACCAATTGGTAAAATTGAACTAGAAGCCAAAACTTCAGAAAACCATGTGGGGCGGTGGGGATGCTGCTGTAAATATTTGAGTGGCTCCTGCAGAAACTTGAGAGCCCGGAAGTAGCTAATATTGCAGATTTTTCATATTATTGATGTTCCACAATGGAAATGACATTATTTTCCTGATCCATAACACGACCATACATTGTTTACATGTTGCAAGACCTGGATATACTTGAAGACTGGACTGCCATAAGAAAGGTTTTATTTTATTTATTAGATAAATAAAGTGGTCTATTAGCAGTTGACTAATCATTGATAAACTTGTTTTGTTCCTCACAGGCTATGGCTTCAATGGGTCCCCACAGAGTAAAATCAGATGGTAAGAAAGATTTTGAGTGTTTTTACAAGTAAATTCATTCTCTTAGTACTTGCACAATTTGTGACCCTGAGGCACAAAACCAAATCAAGTCTTCAGTTGCAATAGCTAAAAATACATTTTATGGGTCAAAATGATCATTAGAATATTAAGTCAAGCTTAAGTTCCATGAAGATATTTTTAAATGACCTACCAAAAATATCTCAAAACCTTTGATTTGTTTGATTAGTAATATGCATTGCTAAGGGTGGCATGGTGGGTCAGTGGTTAGCACTGTCGCCTCACAGCAAGAAGGTTCAAGTCCCAGCTGTGTGGAGTTTGCATATTCTCCTCGTGTTGGCGTGGGTTTCCTCCGGGTGCTCAGGTTTCCACCACAGTCCAAAGACATGCGGTATAGGTGAATTGTGTAAACAAAATTGGCCATAGTGTATGAGTGTGTGAGTGTAAGAGTGTGTGGGTGTTTCCCAGTAATGGGTTGCTGCCGGAAGGGCATCCGCTACATAAAACATATGCTGAAATAGTTTTGCAGTTCATTCCGCTGTGGTGACCCCTGATAAATAAGGGACTAAGCCAAAGGAAAATTAATGAATGCATTGCTAAGAACGTAATTCGGACAACTTTAAAGGTGATTTATTATTATCTGTTTTTTTTACCTCAGATTCCAGATGTTCAAACAGTTGTATCTCAGCCAAATATTGTCCTGTCCAAACAAACCATATGCCAATGGAAAGCGTATTTATTCAGTTTTCAGATGATGTATATATATATATATATATATATATATATAAAAAAAGATTTCATAAACAATATTTTTAAAATTGAAATATATGGTTTTGTGCTCCGCGGTCACATATTAGACTATATATTCATTATATTTTACCTTATATTTACCAGTTAGTGATGTCAAAATTATTTATGTTTTAAATGATTATTTATGTACTACAATAAATCTGTCTTTGTTGTTAAAATTGTAGCATTTGGTATAATAGTAATGCAAAAGGACGTTGTCTCTCTGTGTATGTACTTTACAGCATTATCTGAAATATATATATATATATATTTATCCTTAACAGAATTATAACTGAAAATCAATTTAATTAAAACAGAAACAGTTTGTTCAGTAAATCACTGTTTAGTAGTACAGAGAAAAAAAGAAGCAGAAATGTACCAAACCAAGACAAAAGAAAATAATACCTACAGAAACATTATTTGTTTTGTACACCATTACACCAGTAAAGACTCTGTTTAAGGTGATTTATGGAAAGATGATTCAGTGCTCTGAAGTGAGTAAACTGTGTGTGTGTGTGTGCGTGCGTGCGTGCGTGCGTGCGTGTGTTCGTGTGTATGTCAGCTTCTCTGAAAGCAGAAAAACACCATCATGTTGCTCGATCAGAAGAAGGACGTCTGTTCTATGATAATAAATGGTTCAGCCGTGGTCAGGCCATATGCATCAACAGAAAGGACGAATTTCCCACCAGGTGTGTGTGTGCGTGTGCGTGTGCGTGTGTGTGTGTGCATGAAGAAAAAAAAGAAGATAGAGAAAAAGAAAATAGATTAATATATTTTTCTTTTTGTAAAGATATGTTAATTGATACAAGTTGACTTTATTCCAAATTATTTATATTTCAAATGAATGCTAAAACTTTGTACTCAAAGAATCCTAAAATAATACAACATGGTTTTCACAAAAAAGCATAAAAACATTAATGATCTTAATGTTTCTTGAGCACCAAATCAGATTACCAAATCATGTTATGAATAATTTCAGAAGTCATCACAGAAATTTATTAAAAAGCACAAAAAAAAGATATTAAAAATCGTCATTTTTTTTGCACAAAATATAACATTAATTTTAAGCCATCAAAAATGTTATGTTTACACTTTGCATGAACTATATAGTCAAATGATCATATCAAGCGTCTTCTAGAACATGATTTATATTTGGTTATGATTTTTTTTCCATGTTCTTTTTTTATTATTTCCTCCAGTGCCACAATAACCACCATAAACCATGATGAGGTCTGGTACAAACGTCTGGATGGCAGCAAATCAAAGCTTTACATCTCTCAGCTCCAGAAAGGCAAATACACCATAAAACACTCCTAAAGCTTGATCTCCAGTGCTGAATGCAGAGCTTCAGGAGTCTGTCTTCAACACTGAGCTCAGGTGCGGGAGAGAGGCTCCTCTTTCATGCACATCACACACGTTTGCACTTCTTAAGTTAGAGCTGCTAAACAAACACCTGATTGCCAAGGAAACAGGGAAAGTGTTTGCGCATCTGTGTCCGTGTGTGTGTGTGCGCCTTGATGACAAGGAAGAACCGGTAAAGCCTTGTTCTCAGCAGAAGACATTTGTACTTCTTAGGTTAGAGCTGCTAAAGAAACGCCTGATTGAAAAGCAAACAGAGAAAGTGTGTGTGCGTGTTTGTGTGTGCATGCGTGTGCTTGTTTGTGTGTGCACGTCTGTGGATGTGTTTGTGTGCGTGTATGTGTTTGCGTGTGCTTTGATGACAAGGAAGAGCCGGTAAAGCCTTGTTCTCAGCAGAAGAAGTTTGTACTTCTTAAGTTAGAGCTGCTAAAGGAACACCTGATTTCCAAGGAAACAGAGAAAGTGTGTGTGTGTGTGTTTGTGTGCGCGCGCATGTTTGTGTGTGTGCGCGTTTGTGTGTATGTGTATGTGTGTGTGCGAGTGTGTTTGTGTGTGTGCATGCGTTGGTGCGCACACGTGTGTGTGTGTGCGTGTATGCATGTGCTTATTTGTGTGTGTGCATGTTTGTTTGTGTGCGTGTATGTGTTTGAGTATTTGTGTGTGTACGCGCGTGTTTTTGTGTGTGTGTGCGCGTTTGTCTGTGTGTGTGTGTGCGTGCAAGTGTTTGTGTGTGCGCACAAGTGCATGTTTGTGTGCACGTGTGCGTGTTTTCATGTGTTTGTATTTGTGTGTGCGTGTATGTGCGTGTGTGTGCAGGTTTGTTTGTGTGTTTGTGGTTGCTTGCATGTTTGCGCATATGCCTGTTTGTTTGTGTGTGCATGTTTGTGTAAGTATATGTTTGTGTGTGTGTGTGTGTGTGCCTTGATGGAAACAAAGAAAGTGCGTGTGTATGTGTGCATTTATGTGTTTGTGTGTGCATGTATGCATGTGCTTATTTGTGGGTGAATGTGTTTGTGTGCGTGTATGTGTTTGCGTATGTGAGTATTTGTGTGCATGTGCGCGCATTTGTGTGTGTGCGTGCGCGTGTTTGTGCATGTGTGTATGCTTGTGTGTGTGCTTGTGCCTTGATGACAAGGAAGAGCCGGTAAAGCCTTGTTCTCAGCAGAAGAGCAACATATTAGTATTGTTGATACTGGACACATGAGCGTTTCCACACCTTTGGATGAAATCAAGAGTCATTATTGGTGTTTGTTGATTTCTGGAGCATGTTTTTGTGTTCTGAAGTGCCATGTCCTGTGAGACGCATAATGCTTTAAAAAACGCAAAAAGCTCTGCTGAGCTGGTGTTATTTTTCTACTCGTCCTAAAAAATAACTCGTGAAATCAGACGGAAAGACTATAAAATATGTATAACGCTATTTCAGAGAATGGTTTTGGTTTGTTTTAATGTAATGAGGCCTTGTGCAAGTAGTTGTAAGTGATTATTTACAGTATTATCTACAGTTAAACGGATAATTCACCCAAACAAATGTACATTTACTCACTCTCAAGTGGTTATAAACAGTTTCTTTCTTCTGTTTTATAATATTTTGAAGAAAAACTGTAACCATTGACTTGCATAATAGGAAAGACAAATACTATGGAGGTCAAGAGGGAACAGGTTTCCAACATTTTTCAAAATATCAAACAGGTTTGGAACAAGTGGAGGGGCAGTAAATGATGACAGAATTTTCATTTTTGGGTGAACTATCCCTTTAAGCCAACCAAATGTACCACATTCTGAGCCTTTTATCAAATTTACGTTTCATGTCTTGTAATATGAAAAACAATATGTAATGTACAACGTGAGCTGGAGATTTATGAATGTGGCGCTTGGTTGTATTTTCAGTATTTGTCATATTTTGTGTTTTACAGTGTTTTAGCACTTCAGTGAATTGTACTTGTGCACCAAGTGGCATGATTTGTAATTGCACAAATGATTGTAGTTTTTATTATTTTACTGCTGAATAAAAAAAAAACACTACACAGATCCTGCCAAAAGAACCATGTCTTCCAGAAGTCCCCGAGCCCCAAAAGGTCCAACACATGAGGTATGAAATCCACAGCTTTAATGTAAATCTCCTCATATTAGCAAAGACAGTTATAGCCTGAGGATTATTTGATGCATTGATCGTAGTTTTAGTAGCAGATAAAGAATCTTATGTGAGTTCGAGGAGAAATACTGTAAATTAATGGAACATAATCATATGACTGTACTCGACACTGAAGGTTTTGTTCGTAAGTTCATGTCATGTTAACTCATATAAAGCTGTGTTGCATGGTCTTGTGTTTGCATTCAGACTCTGATTGATTTTTTTCTTTTTCAGCCTGATCACATGAGGATCATATTTTACGTTTTGTCAGTTTATGAGTTCAGTGGTATGATTTTAAAAATGAGACGTGGCATCAAACCCCACCCCTTAACCAATGGGGGATAAGCAAATTGTACTAAATACAAATGAGATCGTACGAATTAGCCACTAAATCAAAATTTGCGAATTGCCGAGAGATAGCGTTGATTTGTTTCGTAGCCTACCATCTTTCGTTGACACTTTTTCACATCGTGATGGTTGATGTTCCAGATAGTACTGGGTGTCATTAGTGTAAACATGAAATAGTTAGTTCATCCAAAAACTAAAATGTTATTATTTGACTTTACACACATTTCCTACATTGTCCCAATGTCCCGTGTTGAGTTAAGATTGAACATAAAACTATTAAGTTTTTCCCTAAAAATTCGAGATTTGTGTTGTGTCAGCTCAGTTTAGATAAGTAGTTTGCAACAAAAATCATTATTTGAGTACTCGCCATCATTTTGTTGACCATTTGTAAATCTTTTGAAGACAAACTAAAATATTATAGATGTTATCCTGGAGCTCTCTTGTCCCCCATAGACCGCAATGATGATGAGCGAAGGTCTCACTGAAACTAATCCTAAGGTGCGGTGAACACTGTTAATCTGTAAATGATATAGGTTGCTTCACAACACCTCTTTTTGATTCTTGTTTTCTTTTATTCATTACAATAATTGACAAATAAGTCACTTTACATGTATCAGATCTGATCATGCTGACTCAAATATAGACGTGCATGCGCAAAGTGAAAAAGGCCACTGGGCTTCGTCATGTCCTGTTTTGCTGTACAGAAAAACCATCAGATTGTGGCGTCATGGATATGTTTTAGTCAATCATGCATCATCACTACATATTTACAGGAAACTTGTCAGTTATGAAAGAATGACATTTTACTATATTGTCAACAGCTAAAATAAATGTAGATATATATGGACTACATATAAATGTGCAAGGCAAACAAAAGAAACAAATAGGTTATGATTTTGTTTTAGTTTTAGGAACAGGCTTAAGAAACTTTTTAAAGAAATAAAGTTTACATAATTGTGATGTCTCTTTCTCTGGGAAACTCTGGAAGGCACTGAGGCATGTCATTATTCTCTCATTTGTCCTGTATATTTAGGCTGCACCAATAGAAAATAAATTATTTGTCAGCTCTGATACTGTGAAATTGATGTGAATTTCTCATTCACTTTTTGAGAACTATCACATGATGAAAATACATACAATTCTGTGTTAAACATGCCATGTAGTATCAGGTTTGAGGTTAGCATCTTGAGCTAAATCACAAAATGTTGGAAAATGTAGACTGTTATTGGCAACTCTTAGTGTTTTGAGAATTTGGCAGTATTTTACATTAGAAATTGATTCAGTTTACTGTAAATTATACATTTGTTGTACAGTATATCGTTCCAAAATCCGAAAATAAAGGTGATAAACAAATTAGGTGTATCAGAAAGTAATTAAAGTATAGTCAAATATACCTAAAATGTGTAATCTAGCCAGCTTGCTTGTAAAACGACTAGCAAACCTTGCTTGTTAACAAACCTGTTAAAATTGTTCAGGCTTTCTCAAGCCAACATTATCCAGTTTTTCTTCAAATGCATCTGACGCATTTTTTGCTTTTATGTTTTCAGGTCAGTTTTACGTGCAGTGTCTTTCTATGACCACGCAGAGGCAGCATACACTAACAGTTATTTATTTTGACGGTTTCCCACTGTACTGCTGTTTTGCGGGATACTTCATCGATGCTCTCTTCAAATAATCTTCAGTCTCTCCTCTGAAAAAATAATTTAATTTCTTATCTGTGGATGATGGAAATGTCTTTTGCCTTTATAATTTTTCTCTACGAGCCAGCACACTCAGTCAGCAGGTGACTAATGGTGGTGGGACTCGTAATGAATTGTTTATAAGTCAGAAGAACCTGACACTCCTTCACAAGAGCCAGAGCAAATGAACTCGAGTAAAAGACAAAGAACACCTTTATGAGACCTGAAACCTGCCTTTGTTTCTGAAAGCAGGCATGACCCCAAACAGAAAGCTTAAAGGATTATAGTTCACCCAAACATGAATATTAGCCTATGATTTACTCACCTTAGAGGTATTTTAGTTGTAAATGGCTTAATTCTTTCAGTCGATGGTGTAGTGTTTTCATTCAACAATCCAAAAGAAGTTCGATAAAGTTCATCCATGCATGATAAAAAGTGCTTCACATGGCTCCAGAGGGTTGAATTAAGGTCACCTGTTAGTGAACGGAGGCATTTTGTAAAAAAAAATATCCATATTTAAAACTTCATAAACAATGTTGTGTAACTTGACTGCAGAAACAATGTCCTATAACAAAGAAATTTTGCTCCACTACAAAACTGCAGAAATAATAATGAGTGATTTACTATATATCTAAATATCTGGATATGAAGCCAAAATAATGTGAATTGATCACTCTTTTCATTAGAAAAGGTGTCACTTCTCCACCTGCATGAAGTTGCTATTGATTGTTCTAATCAACGTGGTTCAAATTAGGCTATGTAGGATCTTTGACATAGTTTGGGAACCGGGCATAAGGGTAGGCTAATTAGTTTCTCCAACAATGCAATGTATTATGCTTGATCATTTGAATCAGTGAATCGTTATCTGAAGACTTGCTGTGATCGGGTCACTGGAATCAGTGATTCAATCAGATAGTTTAGATCAACTGGAAATTTGCTCTGACCAACTCGTTTGAATTGGTAAATCAATAAATGAAAACTCACTCTGACTGAAATGTTTGAATCAGTGAATCATAAACAAAGACTCACTTTGGATAATCATGTCTAAATCATTTGAATCAGTGATTCAGTAACTGGAGCCTTGCTCTGAACAAATTGTTCAGTAAATTGTTAATTGAAGATTCACTCTTTATCATCAAATACAAATAATTTAAATTAGTGAATCAGTAACAGGAGGCCTGCTTTGAAAGGAGAATTGTTTGAATTAGTAAATCATTATCTGAAGACTCACTCTAGATTATCATCTTCAGACCATTTGAATCAGTGAATCTACTGATCTATCTACTGGAGACTCACTCTGACTGAATCGCTTGAATCATTGAATTGGTAGCTGGAGACTCACTCTGACTGAAACTTTCAAATCAGTGAATCTGTAACTGAATACCTACCTTAACCGAATCATTTGAATTAGTGAATCTTTAACTGAAGATTCACTCGGACCAGATTGTTTGAATCAATGCATCAGCAACTGGAGACTCTCTCTAAATAAACAGTTTGAATAAATAAATTAATAACTAAAGACTCTCTGTGACCAAATATTTTGAATCAGTAAATTGTTAACTAAAGACTCACCCTGGATCCTCATCTCCAGATTGTGTGAATCAGCAACTGGAGACTTGGGCTGCGTCTGAAATCGCCTACTACTCAGTAGGTACTACATTTAAATTTGAATCTACTACTCGACCGTTAGAAAAGTACGTTCTATACAGAATGTGAGTAGTATGAATGGAACTGGAATGTACTACATCTGCCATTTTGTCATGATCACGTGACCTACCCACGTCAGTTGCATCGCTTTACTCCCATTCATAAATTCAATCCCGATGCATCATGGGATAGCGTAGTGTGCATCGGATGCGCAATTCAGAATATCGCCGGAATTAGTAGGTCATCTGGCTACTTCTCGAATACTGTTTTTCAAATTCTATAAATTTGGACATGCTACTCGGCTCGCATACTGCTTTTAGCGTACTATATAGTTTGGAAGTATGCGATTTCGGATGCAACAAGGGCGACAAAGCTCACACCTCGGCCTTTACTTCACTTTCGTCTGCGCCATCCCCCCACCCCCGCTCTTTGTCCGTGACACAATCAACACTAACTCCCCCCAACCACACCGCTCTTCACTTACGTCAGGGTGGCATAAGCGTCTTTTGCCTAGAGCGGCAGTTGAGCTTGCTCCGGCCCTGGACGCAGCCTTACCCTGACTGATTCAACTGAATCATTGAATCAGTAACTGAACTCACTCTGACCAGATCATTAAAATCAGCGAATCTGTAACTGGAGAATTAGTCTCCAAATTCAGAGAGTTGCTGACTCAAGAACAGACACGATCAGATTAGGTCACTTCACAAAAGTGCTGTTGAGTGTTATTCGTGAATTGATTCATCAGGTTAACTTAAAATGTCAGTTTGTTCATGAGTTGCATGAGGGAAGAGTCCTTCATGTTGTCCCAACACAAATAGATTGAGTTAATTTAATCGTTTTTACAAATTAAATTAGATTGAACATTAAAAAATTAAGTTGTCTCCAAAAAAGCTCAAGAATTGTGTTGATTCAGAGCATTTTAAATAAGTAGTTTGAACAAACAGCAAACATCTTTTTTTGAGTGAAGCTAATGCAAAGAAAAAGTAAAAGATCCTAAATAAATAAAAATATTAGGTTCATTAATAACACTGACTAATTTGTCACTCGAAAGCTACTTGTTTAAAATGAGTTGAAGCAACACAATTCTAAAGTTTTTTTTCTGGGACAACTTAATTGTTTTATATTCAATCCACTTAAATTTGTTAAAATTATTAAGTTAACTTTATCGATTTGTGTTGGGAAACCCAGTAAACTCATATTAGGCGGCGTTCCAAACCAGTATAGCTCAAATTGTGTCTGGCATCTGAGGTTTGTAGATGCCCACACAAATGAGGCAGGCGTTTTCTGGCCGGGTTGTCGGAGGTATGTAAAGCAACACCTGTCCCAATGCCTGATATCCAGCAGAGCAGCCGTGTGGAGGCAGAGCCGCTGTTGTGCTGCACAGAGAAATCGATATGGAAATGATATTGAAATCATCAACGGACAGAGCCAACCGTTTGTGGAGCTCCTCAAAAGCACTAATAGACATCTTTATTTGAGTTCATCAGGAACGTGGCTTCAAGAGGAAATTATGCAGCGTTACTAACATTCCTTTCTATTTTAAACACATTTTTGTTGAGATCTTCCCCCTTATAAGACTTCTGTCCTGTGAACTCAACTCGACCCAGGCTGACGATGGAAAATTTGTTTTCCTGTTTCTCATGTTTGATTTGGGTTTTTTTTTTACTATAACTGATACACACTGTGGGCCTCCCGGTGGCGCAGTGGGTAGCACGATCGCCTCACAGCAAGAAGGTCGCTGGTTCAAGCCAGGCTGGGTCAGTTGGCATTTCTGTGTGGAGTTTGCATGTTCTCCCCGTGTTGGCATGGGTTTCCTCCAGGTTATTTAAAATGAATTGAATCAACACAACTCTTAAGTTTTTTTTCTTAATTGTTTTATGTTCAATCCACTTAAATTAAAACAAATTATTAAGTTAACTTAATTTGTGTTGGAACAGCATGAAGGAAATATGTGGAACTCCTTTTTACAGTGTTTTTGGTTGCATGTTGCTATCATTCATTTAATGCAAACTGTAATTTAATATGACGTCTTTTAAATGTAATGTATTGAAAGCCCACATCTCTCTTGTAAAGACCCGCATCCATACTAGGATGTCAGTGGTAGTCTGCATGGCAATAAAAAATTGCTTATCCTTCTTTTATTTAAAAGTATTTTATGTGTGACCCTGGAGCACTAAAATCTTATCCTGCACTGCTTATCTTTGTGAGAATAGCCAAAAATACATAGCAGATGTGGCAAAATGATCAGTTTTTCTTTTACGCCAAAAATCATTAAAATATTAAGTAAAAATCATGTTCTGTTAAGTGACTTAGAAAATTTCCTACTGTAAATATATCAATATACACTTTATTTTTTATTAGTAATGGGCATTTTTAAGAGCTTCGATTATACAAAATTTAAGGCAATGTTATCAATATTTTGAGTTTTTTAATCCTCAGATTTTAGATTTTTTACCAGTTGCATCTCAGCATAATATTATCTTTCTTTATTTCTATAGCACTTTTACAATGTAGATTGTGTCAAAGCAGCTTAACATGTTCTAGTAAAGTCCAGATGTCAGAGTTCAGTTCAGTTCAGTTCAGTGTGATTAAATTTTCACTGCTGAAAGTCCAAACACTGAAGAGCAAATCCATCGATGCGCAGCTCCACAAGTCCCGAACCATGCAAGCCAGTGGTGAGTAACGAACTTCACCAATTGACGAAAGTAAAGGGAAAAAAAACTAGAGAGAAACCAGGCTCAGTAGGGCAAGACCATTTCTCCTATGGCCAAACTTCTTGTGCAGAGCTGCAGTCTAAGCGCCGGAGGCTGGAGAAAGCTGGACGTCCATCATGGAGAAGCTGCAGGTGGGAGAGATCACTGGCTGGTGTACAGGCTGGCCCTTCAGGATCAATGCAAAGACTCGTTTGTCACTGGGGTCTTACAGGAATCAGTCTCATGCTCTCCACTCCTCCATGACCACCACAGCAGCTGCTGAGGATACGGCCTGGTCAAGGATTATGGAAACCTCGGGAATAATAAAAACAGACTAACATAAGCGCAAATGCCGTTCAAATCATAATGTCTTTTGGGAAGTGTTCCTGACTCCGTTGCTCTAAATAATGCAGACTAACAATCCTTTAGAGGACTTGGATTTCAAAAGCATATAATAAACCATACATCTGTTTTGTTTGGTTCATGGTCACATATTTTACAACTATCAAACAGCCTAATGCTTGTGTCTGTTTCAGAAATGACACAAATGTGGCGTATAAAAAATAACTCAAAGTAAGAAATTAAAATATGCTGAGAAGGGAATTTCTTGACATTTTAAGCTGTCTTCATTCGTGATATTTTATTGACTTTGTGGAATGGGCCCCTCTTGAGGAATAATGAAAAAAGTTAGCAGATTTTTAGACCATAACTTACCTGGCCAACTTAGAAATTAGATCTTTTTTATTTACTTTTCAACACCAGAAGTAAAGTTTAAGGTCCTATGATGCAGTCCAAAACCATAAATGAATGTAAAAAATCAAAACAAAGAGTAATTCAGCGATGCTTTAAGCTGATTTGGACTAACCAATTTTGCTTTTTAGTTAATGAAAATGCCATTATTTGCTCATTTTCAGGTATTATTGTTCAATGCATGTATTCTTATTTGTGCATGCTAAAGTTGAACATATCGCATCTTCAAGGGCAAATGCAAAGCAAGCAGTTGAGAAGGGAAATGTGGACTGGATGATGGTCTTTATGAGAAACTCCTGATGAGTGAAACACAGCCAGACTCAATCTGAAACTGGCAACCTGCCCTGGGAGTCACATCCTCATTACAAATGACAAGAGTGTTGTAAATAATAATGTAGAGAGTTTCATATGCAGTTTATTGACATTAGAATAAATGTGGCTATTGACACAAGTGGCAGAACTATATAAATTGTATTACTCTTATTAGTATATACTTTTTTCTGTCTATAATATATGTGGGTCAAAGGTGAGATGTCTGACATGTGCACTCATCAAATAAAAATGTAAAAAGAAACTGAAAGCAAAGGTTAAAAGTTTTAAAATGACAATCAAACAAATAACCAGACACTACATCTTTATACAAACCAGCAAGTTTAACCCAAGACGTTCTTAATTACCTAAAGTCAAATTCATAATTTATTCTTTTAAAAAGTTGAATACAGGTCAGGATAAGTCTGATGTTAATTTTTAACAAAGGTTATTTGAAACATTAAGGCATTTAATGGGATTTCTATGTAAATAAAGTCACTTTGGTTAATTTCATTCTTACACAAAAGAATGGGACATCTCATCTTACACCCATAAACATGCTTAGTTGTGGGAATGGAATTTTTTAAACAAACCCTGAAAAAAAAACCTAGTTTTTGTCCCGTTGAGAAAAACCTTTTCCACTGGAGACTGTGAATAGGTTTACTGTAAGCTCATGATAAGGATATTTACCCTTGTTTCCTGCAATTGCTCCAAAACTGCCCCAAACCTGCTAATCAAGGTCTTCAGGTTCAATAGGAAATGTTTTGGAGTCAAGTGGAAAGAATGCAGATCTCAACAATGCAATATATTCAACAGCAAATGTCCCTGACAGTATTCAGTCTGTGACAATCCAATCTGGACAGAAACTAAAAAAACAAAAACATGTACATTTTGATGCAATGCATGGCACACTATTTTTTATTTATTTTTTAATTGTGTTTCCTTGAGAAACGTGATGGCTGCTTTCAGAACTTTTTGCATTCTCGTTCGCTCAAGGGATTATTCACTTGTGAGATGTGCAGTCAAAATATATTTTTGGTCCCACTTTATATTAAGTGTTCTTAACTACCATGTACTTACTACAAACTATATTAATGCATTGCAGACCACTTCTGGTGATATTAAGGTGGGACACAGGTAAGGTTAGGAAAAACTTTGGTAGTATGGGTAGGTTTAAGGGTTTAAAGTGTAAGGAATTGTCAACAGTGTAATTATAAATGTAATTTCAGAAATTAATTACAGTTATAATTACAAGCAGGTATTTAATCATCCATAAGTACAATGTAGAAACATGTATTTACACAATAAGTACATTCTAATGATTTATTAATTTCAATGTAAGTACATATTAGTTAAGGCCACTTAATATAAAATGGGACTGAATTTAGTCTCTAATTGTTCTGAAAATTACCAGTAAATTACCGTTATATCATGTGTGTGCAGGCTCTTTGTAATTATGCCAGATTTGTTTCCAGATTGAGAGGTTACCTGTAATTTGTCGTAACTCTGCTGTGTGTGAATGGTGCTTTAAAAAATACCGGTAATGTCGTTTCTGTATTAGGCTACTGTGTGAAAGGTAATGATTGGAGAAATAAAGCTGTTCAAAGCTTTGAAACGATTGAGCTGACTGCAAAACGATTCGCTGTTGTGAGGTGTTCGAAACACACATTAGGGAGGCCTGCTGGTCAAATCCATGAAACTGTAACAAAAACTCAGAGGGGGGACAGAAGCATATGTCCCCTCACTTTTAGAGAGAGTTAATTTAGAAACAGTTGATTCATAATTATGTGAACGTAAACCTTTGGATCTCATTCAGCTGTTATTTACCATTCTTTCCCGCTATCATCCCGTTTAAGTATTTTCCCGTATTTCTCCCATATTTTTAACCTTTCTATGAAAAGTGGTGGCATCAAAGAGCCGATAGCAAATGTGATATAATTGCAAGAGCTTTTAAAAGCTTTTACGTTATTTTGGTTTGAAAGCACGTTGGAATTAATCTTAAAACGGGCGCATTTACTTCATTTCCATTAAAGCTGTGCGTCGACCGTCGCCCTTCCTATGCAACCACTGACGGACTGTATAAAGACTGTTCCCAGATCAGCTTATGTACACGCGATTTGAAGAGGAGCGAAAGAGGACACTTTGGGATTTGAGTGTGTTTTTAAACAGACAAATACACTTAATAAAATGTAAGCATGTTCGTCCTGGTGAGTTTTATTTTAAAGACAAATTTGTCTTAAATGAGCATAAATAGTTACAGTAATCGAATGCTTTCATTATAGATCTGTGGGTCTTTAAAGTGACGCATCTGTTATCAACAAAACAGTGGATCAAAATGAGAGATTCGCTGCTCTTCACTAAATAACTATAGTAACTTTAATCAATATTTATATACAGGGAATAAAAAGTGAACAAGATTTTATAGCTTGATTTAGTTTCTTGTATAGGTCATTGATTTTAATAGGATAAACCTTTTATTTTATTTTCAATATTTTCTAATCTTTGTATTCTATCATTTGAAGCTAATTTCCTCAACATATTTGTAACGGTTTCAAAGGCTTATATACAGTTAAGGATTTGGGGGGTTCTTCTGAGTAGCTTTGAGTATTTTGTTGTTGTTTATTTATTTATTTTGGGAGGGTGGGGAGGCGTATCCCGTATTTTTACATCCCAATGTTGACAGGTATGGAATATAACATCTTCTAATGGTAAAAATGTATTAATTACATTTTTTATAATCACAGTTGATAAAAGATACACTTTGATTGACATTCTCCCTTTGTCCGGTCATCAGAAGGAGAAAGCCCCACCCATTAGTGACAATATTTTCCTCATTCAGCATAGGACAGGCATGGGCAAACTTGATCCCATCTGCCTGTTGCTTTCTAGTGATCTTGAAGACACTGATTTGTTTGTTCAGGTGCGTTTGATTAGTGTTGGAGCAAAACTTTGCCTGGGCACCGGCTCTCCAGGATCAAGTTTGCCCATCTCTGGCTTAAGACATTAGCTTGAACTTTTTCAAATGGAACACAGTGTGCGAAGTATCATGAGGGCCTGAAGTGTCTATCAGTTGCACCTTACATATTCTAAATCCTGAAGGGCCCTTGGAAGTACCAGTTTTGAGCACTTCGGTTTGGAATGACACTTCAATACATGTACAGCACATGTGTGAAACTCAGTTCCTGAAGGACCACAGCTCAGCACAGTTTAGTTTTAACACTAATTAAACACACCTGATCCAACTAATTGAGTCCTTTAGGCATGTTTGAGACCTACAGGTAAGTGTGTTGAAGTAACGTTGGAACTAAACTGTGCTGGGCCCTCCAGGAACCGAGTTTGACACCACTGATGTACACCATGTTTGGAATGCACCATCTTCTTTCACCCCACACCACATCTAAATGATCTGCAAGGAAAAATACAAATTATATTACATAATATTTTTACAATTTTACATAAAATCGTCAAACTTTTTTGTTTGTTGTTGCAGGTACAGCTCTGTTTAGTTGCAGGTAGGCTATATTTAATATTGAATTAGTTTACATGATAGATATTATGGAATTATTTTTCCAGACTACTCTGACATGTTCAACTCACCAATGATTCGTCTATGTTTGATAATATTGCAGGTTGTACAGAATCACCTCTTTTGTCAAGTGCAGTGATCTTTTAGAGTTGACCCACGCTTAGGCAGTGGGGAGCAGTGAACACTGCGTAGGGACCCTGTCAAACACAAGACTGAACCTCAAGGTTAGTAAATGGAACTTATGATTACCTTATATTAATAACAATGCAATGCCCACAGGGTTATGCATAAAGGTAATTGTATATGTCTGAAAGGACCTGTCAGTCAAAAAGCTTTACAGCCACTTTCCATCCTGCTGGGTTTGAAAAAGTTCATTTTAGGTAATCCTGTTTCACCCCTTACCGGGTCTATATATTTAATATTCATAAAATGCCTTGTCTCTTCCAAAAGGCTTGAATTGTTCAGCAGGTCTGCATGGGATACCAAAATAGAGAGTTAATTAACATTTAATGTGTAGTTCAATCCAGGGTCAAACGCACAGGCCGGATGAGCTGAGCCAGGGCTCGTGAACAACACAAAGCATGTTGAAAATGTTGAAACTGTATCTTCAGAGGGGACACACCGTACACCCCACAGCGTTTGGACCCCTGGTCGGCTGATACACACCCCGCTAAGTGCTGACAGACCTTCTGAAATGGCAGACCAGAGAAAGTGAAATAACAAGGAAAATGACTGTCAAACCCATAACATTTCAAAATATATTTAGTTTAGTAGTGTGTGTGAACACAACACGCACATTAAAAAAGTTTATTCAGATAACTAAAGGCCTTCTGCGACAAGTGTGCATCGTAGCACACAAAGTACCATTTGCCATACCCTGATGCACACCTCTCAAAAAATGAACTATGCATGCCGATGAAGCAGAGCGCATGATCTGTGATTGGTCGGTTTGGTAGAGTGATTTGCTGTGATTGGTTCGGTGATGAGTGTGGGTGAGGCTGAGAGCCATGAGAGCAGAGTAAGGCCGATGGCGTGTGTGTTTAAAAAGAGTCGAGTCTTGCGGAGGAACTCCAGATGAATTGTTTTGATGAGAGTTTAATTTATGATTAAAGCTATTGAATGTTTGCGGGTTCCCCTTTTCTTTAATGCATAAGTTTAGGTTTGAGCTATTTCAACAGTAGCATTGCACGCATTTCCGGTGTAAACTCAAAACACAGACAAAAAACTTGACACAGTGAACATGGAAAACCCACTGCCTACTAGTGCTTTGGAAGTATTATTGTAGAGAAACACAGACATAATGCAGAATTATAAATGCTCACTACAGTGCTGGCTATGTGCAGGTGATGCACCGTGGGGTACAGCAATCACCCAGAACTGTAAATCAGGCTTAAAGAAACATTCCACTTTTTTGGAAATCATTTTAGAGTCACCTAGAGTTAAACAGTTGATTTTTGAATCCATTTAGCCAATATCTGAGTCTGACAGGATAACGTTTATCTTAGTTTAGCATAAATAATTGAATCACTTTCTCAAAAAACAAAAACAAAAGTTGTGATAATTGTCCTACTGAAAGCTTGACGCCGACAGAAAATGAAAAGATGCTATGTCGCTGTTTATCTAAATCAATGACTTATGCTAAGCTAAGCTAAAAGTGTTTTTGTCAGACCCGGAGTTTCACAATTTTTTTTTTTCCACCTTAACTTTATTATCTGCAGTTATGAGTTTATAGGCTGTTGCAGTTTTAACTCTGTCTCGTAATTCTGAATGTATAATGTATCAGCATATATACTCCCCATTTTGAAAATGAATATTTTTATCCATTTCTCAGTGAATATTGGTAATATATATTGGTGCATTTGAACAAAACAGATTTATTAAACAGATATACTTATTAAAATAATATTTAAGGCACTGTACATCTTTAGAAATGGAAAGATAATACAATTAAATTTAAACAAATTACAGACTACAACATTTCAACTAAATTGTATAAATTTTTTGTTTCTCTTGATTTTTGGTATTTTTGAAAATATTATTTATTCATTCATTCATTCATTCATTTTCATTTCGGATTAGTCCCTTTATTAATCTGGGGTCGCCACAGCGGAATGAACTGCCAACTTATCCAGCATATGTTTTACGCAGCGGATGCCCTTCCAGCTGCAACCCATCTCTGGGAAACATCCATACACACCCATTCACACTCATACACTATGGACAATTTAGTCTACCCAATTCACCTATACCGCATGTCTTTGGACTTGTGGGGGAAACCGGAGCACCCGGAGGAAACCCACGCCAACACAGGGAGAACATGCAAACTTCACAGAGAAACGCCAACTGACCCAGCCGAGGCTTGAACCAGCGACCTTCTTGCTGTGAGGCGAACGTGCTACCCACTGCACCACTGTGAGGCCAAAATATTATTTAATATTTTTTTAAGTTTGGGCTACTAATTTTTGAACCATTCTTGTAAGTTATTTTGTTAGATAAGATTTGGCTTCAGTGTATATATATTCATTCATTCATTTTCATTTCGGCTTAGTCCCTTTATT
>CAIGQW010028834.1:1406901-1428155 GCA_903798125.1 Danio choprae
TAGATATAAACAGTTGTGAGAGACAAATTTGCCCTTTAATTTAATTATTAAATTAATAATTTAAAGCTGAATTCTAAGAAAAAACGCCAGAACTGCAAAACGCTAAACCCACAATTGAAAAAGTGACAATTATTATTATTATTTATTCATTAATTTTAAACTGCTTTTCTGGGGCCGGGTCGCAGGGGCAGCCATCTTAGGAGAGAACCCCAGACTTCCCTCTCCCCAGACACTTCCTCCAGCTCCTCTGAGGGGTTCCCGAGGCGTTCCCAGGCCAGCCGAGAGACATAGTCCCTCCAGAGTGTCCTGGGTCTTCCCCGAGGTGTCTTCCCGGTGGGACATGCCTGGAACACCTCCTTATAGGCGTCCAGGAGGCATCCGAAACAGATGCCCGAGCCACCTCAGCTGGCTTCTCTTGATGTGGAGGAGCAGCGGCTCTACTCCGAGCTCCTCCCAGGTGACAGAGCTCTTTACCCTATCTATAATATATATATATATATTTGCCACCCTGCAAAGAAACTCATTTCTGCCGCTTGTATCCGAGATCTTGTCCTTTCGGTCATGACCCAAAGCTCATGACCATAGGTGAGAGTATGAACGTAGATTGACCGGTAAATCGAGAGCTTTGCCTTTCGGCTCAGCTCCTTCGTTACCACAACGGACCAGTACATCGACCGCATTTCTGTTGCCGCTGCACCAATCAGCCTGTCAATCTGACGTTCCATCCTTCCCTCACTCGTGAACAAAACCCCAAGATACTTAAACTCCTCCACCTAGGGTAAGGACTTTCCTCCAACCTGGAGATGGCAAATCACCTTTTTTTCCGGTGGAGCACCATGGCCTCAGACTTGGAGGTGCTGATTCTTATCCCAGCCACGTCACACTCAGCAGCAAACCACCCCAGTGCATGCTGAAGGTCCTTGTTCGATGAAGCCAACAGAACAACATCGTCTGCGAATAACAGAGATGAGATCCTGTGGTCCCCGAATTGGACCCTTAAAAGTTATGAATAGAATTGGTGACAAAGGGCAGCCCTGCCGGAGGCCAACATGCACTGGAAACAAGTTTGACTTATTGCCAGCAATGCGAACCAAACTCCTACTCTGTTCATACAGAGACGAGACAGCCCTTAACAGAGCGCTTCTGACCCCATACTCCCAGAGCACCCTTCACAGAATGCCACAAGGGACAGTGTACCACATCCTGGACGAAAACGGCATTGTTCCTCCTGAATCCTAGGTTCAACCATTGGCCGGATCCTTCTTTCCAGTACCCTTGCATATACTTTCCCAGGGAGGCTGAGGAGTGTGATCCCCCTATAGTTGGAGCACACCCTCCGCTCCCCCTTCTTAAAAATGTTCTGTGTTATTATTAGTATTTTGAGTGCAGAAACTTGCGTCTGTACTTCTACCATTTTATTATCTTAAGTTGTTCAGTGATCACTTTTACAGCTTTACAAATAGTAATACTTAAAAGAATACTTTTATTTCGCTTTTTCTACTTTAATACGTGTGATTATTGCTGGTTTTCTGATTGATTAATTTAATGTCTTGTCTTTTTTTCGATAATCCTTCCGTCAAATTTTTCAGGCTTAATTTAGATTTGACTTTCCGGATGTTCAGCATGACTTACACACATACAGCACGATTATGGCACGTACAGTGACGTACAGCACACTGTACATGTCTCACACATTTTCACACATACTTTTATTCTGCATTATCATCACTGTTTATCTCTCCAGAAAACAAACCGGGTGGGGGGTGGGGGGTGTCTGTTTATACTGTAGTACATTAGCTGTTCCAGCACCCACACCCATGATCCCATACAGCCCACTGTAGCCTCCGGCAGCAACATCCCTGCGTGTGCTTCGGACTCTTACGTAACCCTGAAAGACAAGAAGAGAGGAATAAAGAAACAGCATTCCTCGCTCCCTCCATCTTCACCTGGCTGTTTGAGCACAGGCCTGCGAGGCAGGAGAACTCACATGCTCAAAGACAGCCTGGATCAGGGCTTTGTGTTTACTCAATCCTGCGGCTCCATAGACCAACATCTCCATGGCCCTTTTGTGAATGATAAATGCTTAGAGAGAGGGAGGAAAAAAACTGGTGTGAATGCAGCTTATGGATTCCATTTTGTGGATATTTTAGGCTCCCAAAAAGACGTGTCCTGTTGTGAAAAAGCAGAACACTGGACAAAGATCTCTGTGCTCTAGGAAATAATGCATGGCTTACAGTTTGGCCACACAATTCAGCTGTCAATTCATTTTTTTTGTGTGTCCTGTTTTTAATTCACTAATTTACAGAAGTGACAACGTCATTCGCTAAATTAACTTAAACATTCAGAAGGCCTTTAATGGTGATAAAAGTAATAAACACAAATCCTGCAAATCTCATAATTTTAATAGTAGTAAGACATTGATTCAGCAAGACTGAAATCTGAGGAGTGGATTAGTTGGTAAATGATAATTAGTTGAAACTTCTTGCCATTTTTTGTTGTGTTGTGACCTTTACATTTACAAAAATTCCACAGCATGTACAAAACGGAACTGAGCTTGTTTGACATGTATGTTAAAAATGTATTCGAAATGAGAGGTACCGGGTTCGTATCCCGAACGAGCCCCCATATGCAACAACCGGCTCCAACTTGTAGATGCAACACAAACCAGCCAAAAGCAAGGATAGTTCATTTATTAAAATTAACAAATAACAAGCAGCGGATGCACTCATTCACACACATACACTATGGCCAATTTAGTTCATCCAATTCACCTATAGCGCATGTCTTTGGACTGTGGGGGAAACCGGAGCACCCGGAGGAAACCCACACGAACACAGGTATAACATGCAAACTCCACACAGAAATGCCAACTGGCCTAGCCAGGGCTCGAACCAGCGACCTTCTTGCTGTGAGGCAACAGTGCTAACCACTGAGCAACCATTCCGCCCTCTTGAACCACTTAAGTGTGAGTAAATGGTGAGGAAACTTTCATTTTTGTCTAATCTATCCCTTTAAGTGTGCTGTAAAAAAGATATGTTAATTAACAGTTGTCTGAATGTGTATTTTAACAGAAATGTACACCTTCAAAATGCATTAAATGTCCTTAACTCTGCTCTGACAACTTTATATTTGGAAAAATTAACTCTACATTTCAACAAAGTGGTTTGAAACTATATATTGGATAGAAATATGTATAAAAAAAACATTAAGTATTCAACCCAGGCTCATTCTGATAACGTACCGCTATATACATTTCTGGAGAGAGCAAATCTCAAAAAAGATCTAAAATTTCTCTCGTGAGTGCCATTCGCACCTGCTGTTCTCAATTAAATCCACCAGAGGCCGCTGTGTCTACTGACTGAATGACTGACTGACTGACCAATCGACTGACCCACCCTCCCCCTTCCCTAAACCCAACCAATAGTGTTTTCAAAAGCACCTTTTGACCCGCCCAGCCCCTTCCCTAAACCCAACCGCAGTGTTTTAAAAAGCAATCCAGAAATAGAAAAGCCCTCTGATTTTTACCACGTTTTCAGATTTTACCACACTCTCACCCTGTTATTTACTTGTTTATTGAAATTTTTAGCTTTTGTTTTTGTCTTACTTGCTTTCTGGAAGCATTCTTTGTCGCGGTCAACTCCGCTCTGCGTCTCAAGTTCACCAACGTACATGTCGAGCTACCAGACAAACTGGTAACAGCGGAAAAGCCGTCCATATGGAGGTAAGCGGTCAGCTGGTAAGTGAGAAAAGGAACGGTGACATACTGCCTTGTATTGTTCGTCTTAAAGACAAAATGCAGCCATACGTTGCTCTGGCCACATAATTTGCGATCGCCAGAAATGTATTTAGGACCACGTTTTCAGAATGAGCCCATGTTGCAAGTATTAGTAGCCCATTGCCCATTTTTGGTATTGTAATTTACATGACCAACACAGATAATTCATTGTTCCAAACTATTAAAAATGTCAATAAAATTATTTATCATTCAATGCTGACATAGCCAGAGATCAAATTCTCAAAATTCAAGTCAGAAGTGTTAAACTTCCTAAATCACGACCTACAGAAAAACTGAAAATTCAGAAATATTTACATAGCAATATTTAGGAGCCTCAAACGCTGTGTGTTTCTCACATGCACCCACATGCAGAAAACACAAGACACATTGCCAGACACAGTGGAACGTGCTAATTTTAGTCTCTCCATATATTCATGCTAAATGCACTGCCTCCAGATCAACTCGACGTGACACGGAGAGTCAAATGAGTCACGCATTTCCATCTCAGTGGTCTCAGGTGGGATAAATCGTACACTTACAGTATATATAGCTCTCTAAACATACACGTCGGTGCCTTAAAGGTCCCAATCCTGCATTATTGAGCAGAACCGCAACCTATAAATTCTTATCTTTTGGGATCCAGTGACTCATTAGTTGATTAGGCCGTTCAGTTATTAGCCCCAATAGCAAGGCTAGCACGAAGCGGTGTGTGTCACTCCTCTATTTGTAGCTCGTAAATTCTGGAAGACGAATGGCTGACTAGCACACTATAGCAGAAATGTTAGACCGCGGTGTAGGTTACAGTCTGCTAGCTCGGGTTTTCCCTCACTTGCCACAGAGTTACGTCGAGTTCCCGCTCTTTTATTTATAAGCGAGGAAGCGAGTTCAGGTGCGTTCGAGAACAGAGGGGTTTCAAAGCCGCTGAAATGAGGAGCCGAGCACAAAACAAAGGTCTGGAACAAACAGGGTTGCTTTACATTTCCATGCCACTTTGTCTGAAAGTCAAATGTTTGTGTCTGCTTTGCAAGTAATTTGTGCGTGGAAGAGATTTAGTAGCAACACTTTGGCTTTGAATCTCATTGTTTTGATTAAAATCAGAGTATATTAGATTTTCTTTTGGAAATAATGGAACTGGTTTGTACGTTTTGCTTCATACAAGGTTAAACTTTGAATCAAAAGTATAAATCAAAAAGGATTTGCTGTTTCATTCCACATACGGGTAACGTACTGGCAGGTAGCATTTTTTGATGACACCTCCGATGATACCCATGCTCATAATGAATTAGAAATCAGTTTATAATTATTCATAATCAAGCATAACAATTCTGTACATGTATCTATAAAGACACAACAAAACTTATACTGCGTTATAATTGTAGTTGTAACTAATAGTGTTATTAATACTTAGTGATGCATTTAATTTTTCAATATACATGCACAAACACGTTATGCACTGATTTATAGTTATTAATTATTTGGTCATGATTGTATTTATAAAGATGAAGTCTGAAATGTTTTGTTATAATCACAAATATCCATTAGTAGTAAATTAACTCAGATATTGTTCTGTTAAATTAGTGAATGGTTTTATATTTGTGAATAAAAGCCCTGTTGCCTTATAAATATTTATTGTTCGTCATAATGTGGTTACTAACCTGTATAACTGCATCATTGATTGCATTAAGTAAAGTGTATGTGTTAATGTGTAATGTGTTATGAACATATTGAAAAATGAAATGTATCACTAATAAATATTGACACTATTATAAATGTAGTTATACCTGTCATTATAACATATTATAGGTTTTGTTGTGTCTATATATACACATTTTTAGAACTTTCATGCTTGATTATAAATTATCATAAAAAGAGTTATAATTCGTTATGAGCATGGGCTTCGTAGAAGCTACCAATTGCTGCCATTTTTTTTTTATATAAGATTTGTAACCCACGTTTACTTCATCGTGGGTTAATTCACTTAATACACAATTCAATTAAATTCAGTCAATATTTTACGCATATTTGGGTTAAAACAACCCAACATTTCTTGGAATGTAGACTAAACACATTTTTGTGACCCATTTTTTGATATCATTGGCTTTTAATGAATAACCAAAATCCTACTCTTGGTACATCTACTGTTGTTTTCTAAGTACTTCTAGTTTCTTTCCAGTGGCAGCAACACACTTGAGATGAACCTATCTGCAATATAATTCTCCAGCTTAGTTTCAGTTTCCACTGTTTCGTGTGGAAATTAACTCATTAAGTCATTACATTTGCCTTAGCCATGTAGAGGAATTTGCCTTTCAAAGCTTGTGTGTCCTTTTTTCCACAATGGAATATAATGTCCAAGTAACTTCAATCCATGAAAAGAGTATAAGATAAGGCTTGAACATACATTTAAAAAAATAACAATGAATGCTTTGTAAAAGCAGGTGCTTTACCTTCAGAAAATGTGGTCATCACATGATAAATAAGCTGATAAAATGTTGCCCTTTTTTATACGCCACTTCAACTAGAGGATCAGTGTTTTACAATATATATATATATAGCTCCAGTTTCCCCCACAAGTCCAAAGACATGCGTTATAGGTGAATTGGGTAAACTAAATTGTCCGTAGTGTATGAGTGTGAATGGGTGTGTATGGATGTTTTCCAGAGATGGGTTGCAGCTGGAAGGGCATCCGCTGCGTAAAACATATGCTGGATAAGTTGGCGGTTCATTCCGCTGTGGCGACCCCAGATTAATAAAGGGACTAAGCCGAAATGAAAATGAATGAATGAATATATATATATATATCAAGACACTATATCAATAACAACAAAGACTTTAGTTTGTGGAGAAGGCATTGATCAAAAGTAGAGATCAGCTATGATTGTAGCATGAAGATACTAAAATTTCTAATGGTCAAAGCAGTCAAACATTAGTATGATTTTAAAAGCACATCACTAGTCTCTCACAGACATAACAAGTCTCTCACATTGCTTTACTGTGATCTTTTCTTCGGTCTCGTCCACATTTCAATGACTGTAGTGGTTTCTTAGCCTTAACTTTGTTTTCAAGGATTTTCAATAAATTTTCAACCAGGTTTACATCAGGTCTTTTGGCTGCCATTTCATGACTTCATGACTAATGTTTTCAGCTTGAAGGAACCGCTTTACCAGTTTTTGACGTGTGATGCTTTTCATTGTCCTGTATGAAAGTGACAGTGATCACATGAACGGCCTTTCATTGTGACAGGACAGCCTTATAAGAGGCTCAGTTCCTGCAGAAAACATCTCCTAGACCATGACACTCTCTCCATCACTTTCACATACTTCGTCTTCAATCTTTCCCCAGAGACAGATGATGTAGAGACTGATCCTTACCTTATTGGTGATCAATTCCGTCTGGAGTGTTGAAATGATTTCCCATTGAGATTATCCGGTACAATTGTGTTTCAAGAAGACCAGCATTTTAGAGGAGAATTGAATAAATTGGGAATTAAGCAAATCATTGCTGCTTACTAATGATGTTTCATTAAGAAATTTTAGGAGGAGCATGTTCTGTTTAGTAATTAACCTAATTAATCAATGTATGTAACAAACCCATCTCTGTCCCTCAACTGTTGACAAAATCCCTTCACCACCCTCACTTATATCAAACTCATCCCAATGGCGCAGAGGAGGAGGGGGATACTTTGGATATGGGCCAAAATTCTGAGCTTGGTGTCCTCCCCTCTGACAGCATGCCAAATATTTATAACTGTCTATCTAATTATATGTGTGAACTCGTGGATTGGTTTTAATGACAACTTAATAAATCTTGTTTAAAAGGAAGGGGAAGTTGTTTTGATTAATGTTTCTGAGATTTAGATGCATGAATAAGTCACAACAATATTCCATAAAAACAAGAATTGTCAACTTTGATGATAATTTTGGTGTAAAGACGCGTTATGAAACGCTATGGTAGAGTGATCACTGTCTACACTAGTAACTTTGTCCCAATCCCAATTCTATTATGTTTATACCTTTGCCTACCACCAAGCTATCCCTAGTAATAAAAAAAGGGACACCACTGCTACACCATCAAACATCATCATTTGTTGTATCTGCATAAAATAAGCACAAACTTAAAATCATTGTTTGAAGGTATTGTTTCATTTGGATTTTCATTTTATTATTTGTTGTCAGACATGAATGCATGTATGTCCTGAGTTCAATTCCCATCCCATGGTCCTTTGTTGATCTAACTCACCTCTAAAAGTTGTTTATGGTTGCCAAATGTTTGCCATTTCATTTAAATAAAATCAACACAGTGTCAAGATTTTGATGTCAGTTTGATTGGCATACTTAAACATGTTTAGTAACATCAATTTTGATGTCTTTTCAACACCAATTGCCCAGTAGGCTTGGACGCTAATCATTGCTGCTTGCAGCTATATTTTACATTGTGTTCATGTATCCCATGGATGTAACAACAAAGAAAAAGAGTCATTTGTGTTATTTGTTGATACCAGACATGAAGTGATAGGTCAGCAAATTGAAAAAAATGACACTGGATTTGTATTTCTGACATGATACGTTCAAGTTATCAGGCATGAAAATATAATACGGTATGTGACTACCATACTTACTTACTTACTCCCAGGACCATTTATATCGAAGTTGAAATTTAGCCGAACCATATTGGTGTTTTGTAACATCTACTTTTTATAAGGTGAGTTTTTAGTCCAACGCTGAACCCCAAATCTGGAGGACCAGGACATACACACATACACCACGGGCAATTAAGCTTACCCAGTTTACCTACACCACATGTCTTTGGACTGTGGGGGAAACCGGAGCACCCAGAGGAAACCCACGCGAACACGGGGAGAACATGCAAACTCCACACAGAAATACCATATGACCCAGCCTGGGCTTGAACCAGCAACCTTCTTGCTGTGAGGTGACAGCGTTACTCACTGTGCCATCGTGTCACCCCATGTGACTACCATACAGTCCGTAAATGGGGAAGTTTTATTGGTAAGAACATGACCGAAACTATGAACACAATATCACTTGAATGATAGTCGGCATGAAAATTTGCTCTTTTTATTTTTGTGCATATATAGTAGTGCTTATTATAAATGATGTATCTGTGCACTTCATTATTTTCAACAAGTTAATTTGGCCCTCATAATCTTTAATCAAACACCGTAACCTTCCCTCCCCCTTCCCAGTGGTTCAAACAAATTTGATACGATTCCATGTATCTCCCATGTAAAATGTATCTCCCCGTTCTCATCATTATTGTGCATCTGAAAATATTCTGCACCAGAGAGGGTCAGCAGTGATTCCAGTGGAGAGTAAAAACTTCCACAACTGAGTGCAAAATGGCATTCAAATCTTACTACACCTTAAAGATCCAATCAGTCCCCAAAAGAACAAAACCATGCACCGCCCTACATTTATTTTTCTCATTTCACAAACCGTTTCAATTGGATGTACTTCACGATAGGGGAAAAATGGTCAGTCTTAACTTCTATATCATGGTGACATAAATAATCCCCAAAGCACTTGGGTGGGGTCCTGAAAAATATTGGTCTTCCCCCTACCCCTCCAACCAAAAGAGAATTGAGACACCCTTATTCCTTCATGTGAATGTACAAAACTGAAGGTTATGGGAAAGAGGTAGAAACGGGACCAGGATTTTTCACTCTACGTATAGTAAACTTCAGGAACTTTCTGCATTGTTCCCTCATTATCTCAACATCCCATTTAGTCAATAAGACACCAAAACAGCTTCTCCTCTCTTGCGCAGTGCAGAACCTGCATCAGGCCATCCCTCCATCAAACGGCAGCGTCAGCTCCATATGCCTCACTGCCCCAGAGATCTGCAGACGCCATCAATACCACAGAGACTGGCAGCAAAGATGGGCCGAGTGCTTCTGGAGACCATAAAACAGCTCTTGGATAGACTCAGTTTGATTAGACTGCAGGACGGGGAACATAAATTGACATACTTCATTCACCAGCGAATTGACTTCGTTATGACAAAATGGAGGAAATTGACTCTTTGTCCGACCAATCGTAAACAGCAATTCCTCGCCGCTCCATTTAACCTGCGGTGTCAAATGCACACTGTTTAGCATTTTATTGCCTCTGCAAGGCATTTGGCGCTCTGGCCGCTACGGCTCATTCTGCAGTGGGTTACGACGTTGTGTCCCAGCATTACTCGGCTCAGGTGGCATAAATCTAGGATTACAGTGCGGGAAGGAGTTGTGTGTGTGTGTGTGTGTAGGGGGGGGGTGGGGGGGGGAGGGGGGGGGGGGGGGGGGTGCGGGGGGATCATAGCGAGGAAATCCCTGGCAGGAGGATCCCAGCTCAGCAGTTTCTGTGTAGCGTGAAGGCCTGAGGTTTACGATTGCTGACTCTGCTGCAGTCCCTCAGTGTCTCTTGCGCATTCGGTCACTGCAGTGAGACTGAGGAAAACCAAAAGCTCTGCTCAGTCTCACGGTGTGGCTGGAGGTCTCCACCTATCCACAGGGTCAGCAGTGACTCTTTTCTTTCTGGTGTATTGTTTACTCTCGGCCATAGGCGTAACTGTCATCTCACTTTAGGCTTACTCTTTGAGCAGTGACACATCCAGAACCTCAGTCTGGGTTAGTCATAACTCTGAACAACACTCCGACTTTTTGAATTATTTATGAAGTTTGCTAGCAGGTTCTAAGAGGAATCTGTTTTAAAGAAATGCTGGGTGCAAGCTACACTGTATTTTTGTTGGTTTTCATCAAGTAAAACTTTTTTGTTTGTGTTGGAACAACATTTCAATAAAAATGTTTCTCAATCCTGGTCCTCGCGCCCCACTGCTCTGCACATTTAGTATGTTTCTCTTTTAACTTATGATGTTTGTTTCAATTCTGCCATGATTTCAGTTTGAAAGGAGCATATATGTTTCAAATGGCATCTATGGCCCCGTTTACACTGCCAGTTAAATGTGACCCAATTCCGATTTTTTGCTCATATGTGACAGATCGGATCTGTTCTATGACCGTGTAAACACAAAAAAAACGCATGCATTCGGATATTCAGAGATTGGTCTCAGGCCTCCTTCATATGTGGAAATAAATCAGATATAAATCGGATATGTGACAATGTGACATCATGTATTTATTTAGGCATTCTGTTTTGTACGTCATTAAACTTGTGAAAATGTGGTACTTCTCCACGGTTTAATAACGTAGAAGGAAGAGCGTGTGTGGAGATGCCGACACGGTAAGCAACAACAACAGAGAAAACATGGAGGAGGAAAGTGGTCAGTCACCACAATTTGCTCCCACCAGACCTGAGATCTCTCTCGTACCCACAAATTCCACTGAATGGTGAAGGATACCATATATAAACCATAGGCTCAAGCTGCGATGACTGCCTTTTCCCTTCACCTCTGCCTCCGCCTAAAAATCATTTTAAAGTTGGGCGAACTTTGCATATTTCATAGAGCTAAAAGCAAAACAATTTCTTTCAATGTGGCTAGTGTGGCGCAGATGCTAGAACCCACCTTTACGTATGCACCAGATCATAAATTGTATGGCAAGTGTAAACACATGAATCGGATATGGGTCACAATTAAAAGGACGTGTAAATGGACAGGCAAAAAATTCAGATATAGGCAACAAATCAAAATTGGGCATCAAGATCTGAGTGTAAACATGGCCTTAGTGTGCGATATGTGAATTTATTTACAGATATATATACGATTTCAAACTTCATGCTTCTCTAGTATACACAAAATATAGTGCTAAAAAGCTTCCTCACAAACAGAGCTCTGTAATCCACCATTGTTGTTGTTGGTTGTTACATGCAGTGTTCTTTCTTCTTCTGGTCATATGGTAGTGACATCATCGGTTACAAAAAGTGCTGTTTTGCCTATTTATACTACTGCTACATGGGTGTTTTGAGATTTTTCCTCTCTGTAACCTGTTATTCAAAAATTTTGTTTCTCAGCATAGACCAAAAGCCAAAACAATTATAAAACCTTTGCAGATTGATCTAAATCCATTGACAAGTGGATGAGTCCTTAATGAATAATGGCATAACATACGTTGATTAAATAATGTATAATGTATGATTAAACCGATCAGAGTGTCATCTTCCATTCCCTTTAAAAGCCAGTTGCTCTCACACCATCCACTATTTACACTGCAGAATTTGTAAGCTCAAAAAACAGAAAACCTTCCCAGAGAGGAATCTGCTCATGTGTGAGGTAAAAGCACACAAGAAACCATAGAACAAGCCTGCTATAGAAAATACTATTAATTTAAAATACTGAAATTAGTGCAAGGATGCATTAAATTCATCATAAAATGACAGTAAAGACATATTTATAATGTTACAAATTATATGTATTATAAATACATTCTGTTCTTTTTACGCTTTTTATAGATTCAAGAATCCTTGATTTAAAGAAAAGATATCAATGGGAATAATTAGAATGATTTCTGTAGGATTGTGTGACATTGATTACTGTACAGCAGTAATGCTCATTTCATCAAATGAATACATTACATTTTTAAATGCAGTCAAATAGAAAACAGTTACTTGAAATATGTATAATATTTCACATTTGACTGTTTTCTTGATCAAATAAAGCCTGAAACATCCAAGTCTCAAAAGTGTATATTTCTATGAGAGCAAAAGCAAAGGAGAGAGGATTACAGTAAAAGACAGAAGGAAAGAAAGCAGGAGAAAAGCCTGAGGGTTTCCTCCTGATGTGGAAAAGCCTGGGATCGTCCTCCTGCCTGCAGGGCTTTCTCACCGCTTTTCTTCCTTCTTTGTTCAGCTGACAGTCCTTCACCCTCCACAGCTGCAGTTTTCCTGGGGAAGCGTTTTTGAACGTAGGCTCTGTGTCATAAATGATAGTAAAAGATGTTCTCCTCCAATGAACAGAGCTGTACATACACACACATACAGTCTCTCTCTCTCACTCTCTCTCTCTCTCTCTCTTACATACACACTGAAACGTTGCAGAGGATTCATGCAGCATAGAAAAGCTGGGATACCCTAGTTAATTTTATGTTCTGCTCTCTGCAGCCTTTTTTTCCCTTTTCACACTGTCATAAATTAATTAATTATTCACAGAATATCCGATCTTAAGCGCTTGAGGGATGATTTTCCTCTGCTTCTGTAATTTAATGGCCCGTTTGTTGCTCTGTGATGTTTGAGAAATGTAGGTCAGCGAGCTGCTGCAGTCGCCTTCACACATGCGAAACGCAAATGCTCACAATTATCAGCCACATTCAGAGCGGCCTGCACAAATCATGGATTCAGTTTATAGTATCAAATATATAAATGCACTGATCAGACATTATATTATGAATACCCACCATAGCAGCCACAAAGCAAGGAATTGATTTGGTGGCAGTCTTCTGTGGTATAGAATATGATACAGTAATATCAACATCAGAATCGATGCATGGAGGACCTGCTTTTCTAGGTTGAACCTTAAATGTTTGATTGGGTTCATGTCAGCTGAATTTAGAGTCCAAGAAAATAGGAAATAAAAATAAAGTCTTTTTGGTCTTGTATGTTAGTCTTGAGGATATCTATAAGCTAGTGTGCTCCAAAACAGTGACAAAATGAGCATTTTGAAGATATAAACATCCAAAGCTTGCAGTTTGTCACTTCTGTCTACTCTAAATAAATCAAAAATTGTTGTTAAGTCACCTCCTACTCCAGTTTCACATCAAAGCTTCTGACTAATCAAATGCTCTCTAGTATCTGACATGCCCCACCCCCTTCAAGATGCTTCTCAATGTTCACATATTGCGTCTTTTGCAAACTCAAGTTCATTATTTCAAATGTAGACATGCGACAATCGATGATCCTCATGCTTTTGCCATGTATACTTGTAATGGGCCCCAGTAAACAACAGTGGAGGACATACAGCAGAACCTGAATTAGAGTTCAGGTTGCCCATGGACCATTGCTGTGTGCCATCAGTGTACTATAACACTGTAGTGTTTTGGCTGTGTATTAAAAAAAAAGATGCTTCCTGTGTTGTCGTTCCCTTGGCTTGTTGCTTGCGCAAGTAACAAATCTCTGTAAACCATTAGCATTGTTGTGCTAAGGGTGCCTAAAAGGTGGTACAGTAAGTTTGTTATTTTGGTACCTTTGACAGTTGAAACAGAAATCAATGCATACTGTACTGTGCCATACTGTACTGCTCAGTGGAAATGGGCTATTAATATGTCCCAAGAAAACAAAACCTACAGCATAAAACCGCTGCCATGGGCTTGTTTTATCCAACAGTGTATCAAGGTGTCAGTATTCTCTTTGAAACTGTAGATCAGTGTTTCTCAACCATTTTCCTGGAGGCACACGAACAGTACATATTTTGGATGTCTCCCTTATCTGACCCATTAATTCCAGGTTTTGATGTCTCTTCTTATGTTCTGATGAGTTGATTTAGGAGTGTTGGATTAGGAAGAGTTTAAAAATGTGTAGTGCTGGTGTACCTCTAGGAACAGGGTTTGTAATTACTGCTGTAGATGGTTGTAGACTCTTGTTTTGACTGTGCAATCTTCACAGTGACTGTAGGGACACAGCGTAACAAATCACCAGCAGATGCAACAGTGGTGACCATGGCAATGTGCTTTAACTCACAGTTCATTACATATGTCTGCGTAAATGCCAGTGTAGACAATTGCTCTGGTCTGACAAATAAAGATTCCTAGTGTATCATATCAACAGACGAGTCCAGGTAGTGTTATTACCATATTATCTCTCCAAACCCTATTTAACTGGCAGCCTAAATGTACACTTTTCTCTGAACTTACAAGATGGTGAGCTGTTCTAAAGTGACTGAAACCCTTTGACAACAGGTTGACCAGATGAAGACCAAACAGATGACGCTTTCATCAATTAGAGAAGTTGATTGGTCCAAATTTAAGCCATTTAAGTCCCCCCAAAATACGGGTCACCATGAAAGACATATGCACAAGAGAACAGTATAATGCAGAGAACCTCAATGATCAATCAGTTCAACAGTGGAGCTGGAATTAATCACCAGTACAGTTCCGACCAGGATACAGCGTCTCAGCCCAGTGACACTCCTGTCAGCTAAGAAAAGAAAACTGAGACTACAATTCACACAGGCTCACCAAATTGGAGAAATGGTGCTTGGTCTGATGAGTCATAATTTCTGTTGCAAAATTTGAATGCCATGGTCAGAATTTAGTGCATCTATCTATCTATCCATCATATATCGAGGATTCAGGCTGCTGGTGGTTGCTTGATGGTGTTGGGGGAAATTCTTCTTACACACTTTGGGCCCCTATTGAATCTTTCTGCATTTAAATGTTTGAAATGTTTTTGTTTTTTTCACGCGTTGAGTGTTTTAGAGTTTTGGGCTTGACTTTTTTTCACGGCATGTTCAGTGTGTTTCACCAAAGCATATGCAGATCCACACAGACATGGCCACACACAGAAACACACACATTGCTGTCAGCAGTGTTATGTAAGAAAATGTCTTCAGGCTTTGTAATCCTTATGCTGATGTTACTGTCTCAGTGTGTCTGTGGGTTTCTCTCTCGCCTGACACTTTCCACAGCCTCCTGCCCAAAGCCAGTATACACACTCGATAATGCAGAAGAAAACAACACAAGACTTGTTCACGGCAAAGATGATAGCTATAACTAACAATAATGTTAAATCGTCTTTCTGCTTGGTGGAATCTCTTTTAGGAGACATTTAGAAGACACCATTTTTATCAGCTAACATTTTTGGACATTACAGATCTTGGGGAACAGGGTTAGGCGTTAGGGTTAGGTCTTTGGACACTATACTGTTATATGCAAAACATTTTGTGAAAGGTGAAGTTCATGAGTAACTTTACAACCAATTAATACCAAAACAACAATGGTGGACTACAGCACTGCACTGTAAAAAAAATGCTAGGTTCCACACAACTCCTTCGTTGTCGCAACACAAATAGATTAAGTTAACTTGATCATTTTGACTAATTTAAGTGGATTGAACATAAAACAATCAAATTGTCCCCCCAAAGAACCTAAGAATTGTGTTATTTCAACTCATTTTAAATAAGTAGTTTGAACAAGCAATACAAGTAATTTTTTGAGAGTGTGCCTGTGCAGGCACATAGTCTTTTATTTTTTACAAAATGACATTGCCACCTACACCTGACATGCAGAAAACTGATTTTTTTTGTTGTTGTTGTCATTTTGGTAGACCCGAGTGAATGGGGATCATTTGCACAGCATTGTTATTTGTACACAAATAACTGTACTTGTTCCAAATGCAAACTAAAAACAGTTTCAATTTTTAGGAAATTAATGTTGTGTAATAGTACCCCCCAATTAACAAGCCAATCAGAATCCACCGAGTTTAAAAGTAGACCCTTTTAAGGCAGGCAACCTAAACAGAGCATTATTATTAAAGGGATAGTTCACCAAAAATGAAAACGGTCATCATTTTCTTCTTCTTCTGCTCCAAACAAGTTAATTTCTTTAGAAATGAACACAGAAGAAGATGTTTTGAAGAATGATGGAAACCGGTAGCCATTGACTTTGCCTTGATATCTTTGTTTGTGTTCAACAGGGGGGAAAAAAGCAAGAAATTCATAATAATTTGAAACCGTTTAAATGGTGAGTAAATTTCAAAGTAATTCTTAACATTTTAATTTAGTGGCTATTTCATACGAATTTGCACGATCAATCTTATTCTTAATTTTTGTATGATATGTGGGTGGTTTAGGGTGGGTTTTTGGAGGCATGCCTCTTTTTAAAAATCATACAATTTCACGCAAATGAAATCATGAATACGTACAAATGACTCCCTTTTCTGACTTTCCCTCACAAAATTGGGCTGCAATTTGCTTTTATTTTAGCTCTAATTACTGAATGATCAGTCACTAATTCATGCATTTTTAATTGTGACATTAGCATCCAAATACCAAAGCACAGCAGATTATTGGTATATGAGGAAAATTTCCAATAATTGCATATCAAATTTAAAGGACTTTCCCTCTTGATGATTATACATTTTCATAGATGGGTGTAATTATAAGTAATGCAGAAGAAACTGTCGCTTTTGCAATAGAAGCCTTTAGAAACACTGCTCTGATATCAGACAAGAGGAAGTCATTACCCCAGGAACGGCTGTTAAAGGTTACGCTTCATCAATTGCACAATAAGTGTTGCCAACTCCATCTAGTTCTAATGATCACAGCATGAGCCAAATACTACCCATTTTACTGCGCAGACAGATGTTAATGGGATTGATCACCCAAAAAATAAAAATGTTATACACTGAAAATGATTAATGGCGGCACGGTGGCTCAGTGGTTAACACTGTCGCCTCACAGCAAGAAGGTTTATGGTTCAAGTCATGGCTGGGCCAGTTGGCATTTCTGTGTGGAGTTTGCATGTTTTCCACATGTTGGCATGGGTTTCACGTGCTCCTGTTTCCCCCACAATCCAAAGACGCTATAGATTTACACTTTTTTTTATTTTTTAAAGCAAGTGGTTTCAAACAATTTATGAGGGCTGAAATTAAACTAACAAATTAAGTTGAACATTACAAAATTGTATTTGTTTAAATTCAGCCTATATAAAAGGTCTAAATAAAAGAAAATCCAATTAATTTTTTTTTTTTTCAGTGTATGTACACGCAGGTCATTTAAGATCTAGGTGATTTTTCTTCAGCACAACATTTAAAAAAAAGACTTTTAGCTAAAATTGTGATAAAATTATGATGATTCCTAAAATGTAAGTCAATGGCTAACACATCTTTAAGAGTTAAAAAAAAAAAAAATACAGGCAAAATCAAAAGTAATACTTGTGGTTCCTGCTGATATGTGTTTCTGCCCAGTTGATTAATGTGATTAATAAAAGAAAGCAAAACAGCGGAAATTGACTTGTCTTTATTTGGAATAGGACAATGGCTTACTGCTATACTGCATTAAAAAAATGACAAAGAAGTGTCCATTAGTTGTTATTTTCTACATGAGTCTTAAAGGGCACCCTTGATGCAAAATACTTTTGGAAGCTCTTTGGACAGAAGTGTGTGTAGGTATAGTGTGTCCATATTGGAGTAATACAAACACAACAAGTCTCTTTTTAAAAAATTTCCTGATGTCAAAATAGGATCTAAATTTCAGTGATTTTGAGGCCCAACGCAACTGATTTGATTGACAGGTGCGTATTGACGTGTCCATAGTAACACATATAAACATGTCCACAGAACAGGATTTGCAAAGAAACTGGGATTAGAAGATCTGTTCCCACTCTCTGTGATCAGCTGCACCTCAAGAATGAGTTTTCCAAGTTTAAAACGTATATATTAACTTGTATACTGTCACATTTGCCGCAAGTAGACATGCTAAAACAGTGCAAAGTTAGATGTGTGTGTGTCTGTGCTGCGAACTTTGTAATAGCATTTGTGTGCGACACATGGTTTCAGAAAGGCTTGAATAATCTCCACCACACATTCATCAAATAACCTTACTTGGTACTTTTTGACTAATAAACTGAATCTGTTTCATCCGTGTCTGTCTCTAACACTGACTGCTGTTTATTAAGCAGGAGAAACAGAGACACATGTGGAAGTGGTGGACGGGGAGAACCAGCTCGCTTGCATTTAAAGGCACAGGCTACTTACACCAGCTGACTCCAAAATGGGCATTTTCAGCATTGTGTAATAAAACAATCTGACGGGTATTTTGAGCTGAAACTTTAAAGACTTATCTTACATCTTGTAAAAGGGGTAAAATAGGAGGCCTTTAATGTTCAACATGAACAATAACTTTATAGAATATTCATTCATCATTAAGCCTGTTAACTAATTAGCTAAGGTTTTAACTTTAAGTTATGCAATTTTCAAATCTCTCTCACAAATAATACTACGAATGGTTATAAAATAATAATAAAAATGCAAATTGTCATGAATAAACTGAAAAAAGCCCCCTGCACATGAAGAAGGCATGGTTTTTATATCTATGTAGTAAATAATAATTTTTGTAACTTTTTATTATTATTTTTTTCATATGTAAAGATATTTGTGTATTGATGTACATCCTGTGTGTATTAAGCGTTTGAACCTGCATAGGCGCATAACTAACGCGCTCTGAGCTGGATTTTCATTCATTCATTCATTTTCATTTCGGCTTAGTCCCTTTATTAATCTGGGGTCGCCACAGCGGAATGAACCGCCAACTTATCCAGCATATGTTTTACGCAGCGGATGCCCTTCCAGCTGCAACCCATCTCTGGGAAACATCCATACACACCCATTCACACTCATACACTACGGACAATTTAGTCTACCCAATTCACCTGTACCGCATATCTTTGGACTTGTGGGGGAAACCGGAGCACCCGGAGGAAACCCACGCCAACACAGGGAGAACATGCAAACTCCACACAGAAACGCCAACTGACCCAGCCGAGGCTCGAACCAGCGACTTCTTGCTGTGAGGCGAACGTGCTACCCACTGCGCCACTGTGAGGCCCTGAGCTGGATTTAAAACCAGCTTTTACTTGGTCAATGGCGTGGTCTATTTCAGTTTCTCAAAATAGCAATGCGCCAATAATGCACCTTAACACACCTTCTTTATAGACTAGCACACCCATGAGTCCACAAAGTGGCGCAAATGGATTTGCTATTTAAACAACATTGTGCAAAACGTGAAAATTTGGGTTACGCTTGTCTGAAAATAGCAACAACCCGCGCAAAACACGTCTTGCGCCTTATTGCGCTGGGTGTATGATAGGGTCCATAGTGTTTTGAAGGAAAGAGACAAATTTTGAGGACTTAAAGATTAATCATTAGATCTAAAATGGATCTTAAGTGGAGTCTTTTACTATGTCATCAAATGATTCTTGTCTAAATAAACCTAATTTTTTGTTGTTGTTGTTTTAGTCTTATACAGTTGAAGTCAGAATTATTAGCCCCCTTATATATCCCCCGCCCCCCCAATTTTCTGTTTAACGGAAAGATTTTTCAACCCATTTCTAAACATTCATTCATTCATTTTCTTTTCAGCTTAGTCCCTTTATTAATCTGGAGTCGCCACAGCGGAATGAACTGCCAACTTATCCAGCATATGTTTTACGCAGTGGATGCCCTTCCAGCTGCAACCCATCACTGGGACACCCATACACTTCCATTCACACAAATACACTACGGACAATTTTGCTTACCCAATTCACCTATAACACGTCTTTGGACTTGTGGGGGAAACCGGAGCACCCGGAGGAAACCCACGCCAACACAGGGAGAACATGCAAACTCCACACAGAAATGCCAACTGACCCAGCCGAGGCTCGAACCAGCGACCTTCTTGCTGTGAGGTGAGAACGCTACCCACTGCGCCACCGTGCTGCCCATTTCTAAACATGATAGTATTAATAACTCATTTCTAATAACTGATTTATTTGATCTTTGCCATGATGACAGTACATATTTTACTAGATATTTTTCAAGATACTGGTATTCAGCTTAAAGTGACGTTTAAAGGCTTAACTAGGCAAGTTAGGGTAATTAGGCAAATCATTTTATAACGATGGTTTGTTCTGTAGATGATGGAAAAATATAATTGCTTAGGGGGGCTGATAATATTGACCTTAAAATGGTTTAAAAAAAAATTAAACTGCTTTTATTCTTGCCGAAATAAAACAAATAAGATAAAATATTATAGGAAATACTGTGAAAAATCCCTTGCTCTGTTAAACATCATTTGGGAAATATTTGAAAAAGAAAAAACAATTCAGAAGGGCAAATAATTTTGACTTCAACTCTATAACAAACAGTTAAAAATACATATATACACTATATATGATCTATATCATCTTTATGCCATATCACTTACAACCCTAAATTTAGGGCTGTTTTAGGATCTAGCTACTGTAACGAAATGCTCTTCCACAAAGGTGTTTAAGTGACGTTGCCTTCCCGAACATGCAAGAGTCGCTCTCAGCATGGTTTAGTGTAATCTGATAGTGTTTTAGTGTGTGTTGTTGATGTTTGACAGGACGAGGGCTGGAAGAAGAGGCTGGTAAACCCTGCTCTCTGCTTACTGCCACAGAAACACACTGCCTCATTTTCACATCAAATATTGATGCGGCTAATTTAACCCCAGCAAGAGATCAGATGTCAAAACGTGTGTGTGTGTGTGTGTTTGTGTGAGAGATTGGTCCGGTGTTATGCAGGTCAAAGCATCATAACAATAAAAGTAAAACACAACTGGAGACTGCAGTATGTGCTGTTATGACTTCTCTGTCATATGCTTTTACCATGATTTACCGAAGACACCCACTAAGATGTAATTCACTGTAGCAGAAGTTTATGTAACAACAAAAAAAAATATTGTCAAGCATATTTACAAAGATTTCTTTAATGATATTTAAAAAAAAATAAAAAATTTAGGCATGAAAGTGCAAAACTTTTAACTGTTATTTTAATTAACGCTTTGTACTTTGCCACTATCCTTCAAACATACA
>CAIGQW010028834.1:1428555-1447114 GCA_903798125.1 Danio choprae
CACGGTGGCGCAGTGGGTAGCACAATTGCCTCACAGCAAGAAGGTCGCTGGTTCGAGCCCCGGCTGGGTCAGTTGCCGTTTCTGTGTGGAGTTTGCATGTTCTCCCCGTGTTCGCGTGGGTTTCCTCCGGGTGCGCCGGGTTTCCCCCACAAGTCCAAAGACATGCGCTATAGATGAAGTGGGTAAGCTAAATTGGCCGTAGTGTATGTGTGTGGATGAGTGTGTATGGATGTTTCCCAGTGATGGGTTGCAGCTGGAAGGGGATTCGCTGTGTAAAACATATGCTGGATAAGTTGGCGGTTCATTCCGCTGTGGCGACCCCAGATTGATAAAGGGACTAAGCCGAAAAAGAAAATGAATGAATGAATATATACATATATACACACACAATTATGTGTCACAATATACACAATTACTTCAAACATTTGGTTTACACATTTGTTAGGAAAACAAAAATAGTAAAAAAATATATATATATATACACAATATACAAAATATATGTTATGCCGAATGGTGATGAAATATTGTTTTACCCACAATTTCACATTTATTTACACAAACATTATATTCGTATATTAAATCATTCTGACTTCAATGCAGGCACCACATTTTTATGTCTTGTCTTATAAATACACTTACAAATGAACTGAGGTATAAAAAGACACTGTAGAAAACTTGGATGATTGGTTTATTAAATGTTTGATGTCTTCGTCTCAACAGGAAGCTGTAATTTAGCTGAACACGGGTGGTCTGCTGCTGAAACTGATCAGTTTGAGCTCCAGCTTGATGAATGTCAGAGATGGTGAATTCACACAAACTCAGAGCCGATAAGCAGTTGGTACGCTCCCAAATGAAAATACTGTCATCATTTACTCACACTTGTGTCAGTCACATATGATCTTCAGAACACAAATGAAGACACTTCTAATCAAATCTAGGATTCCTGTCCATCGAGTGTCTCTTCACACAAAACTCTAAACATAAATCCATAAGAATCAAGCAGTCGAATCCAAGTTTTACTAAGTTAACGATTTTTGTAAATGACACAGTGTTTAACTGTAATATGAACTGTATTTTGCTGTAGGACAGTTATGCAGTATGTTAAAGAGCCCCTATTTTGCATTATAAAAGGTCATATTTTGGTTTTGGGGGTCTCCAACAACAGTCTGATATGCATGCAAGGTCAAAAAACACTTTCATTGTCTTACAATATGCATTTATTTTTACCCGATTATTCCAACGACTCCCATATGATTCGTTCAGCGATTCATTTGTTCCCAAACCCCTCCTTAGCGCGATGCTAATCTGCGCTGATTGGTCCGATGACCCAGTCTGTTGTGATTGGTCAACTGGGTTCAGCACGAGACAGAGAGAAATACTATGCCTATGAAGTAGCAGAGAGTATGTGAGAGCCTAATGCAGGAATGCAATAAAGCAGTGCAGTTAAACACCAGCATATTACTCTGCTCTTAAAACTAACCCCAAGTAGTAACAACGACACACATTCAGTATTAATCCACACAGTGGCAAAAGTTCAACTATTTTGAAAATTGACTGCGTCGCACGTGTGAGGAACAGCTGATGGTGGCCATAGCAAAGGCAAACAGCAGAGGATCACGAGCACAAAACACATTTAAATCGGTAAAGGAAGATGCACGCGATGTGGTTTTGGACGTGGTATGTGAATAGCCCATAAAGATTTAACCTGAGATACAAGCCGTGTGGGGCGATTACAACTTATAACACACAATTAAACACTTATTTTGCAAACTACACAAAACGAGGCAACAAATTTATTTACACTTATATGTTATGATCCGGAGGAAGAAGAAACTGGTCCATATGAACTGTAACAGTTACTGACAAAGTCCCTGTGAAAGTCTGACAAAGTCCCATACATAATAGTCTCTGCTGCTCCTTCTCTAATAGCAAACGGCCGACGAGTACCGCGCTGCAGCGTAGGTTATTGTATCAATCATCTGAAAAATGACAGGAACAAACAGCACTAGGTTGGCTATACTGTGGTGTTGTGAAAATGAACTTTAACCCTTTATTCCCCGCAGCCAAATTTCCATCTGTCAGTGATCGTCATCTTCGCGTCATGATCGGCCCCGTGATCCTCAGCGCTCCGCTAGTGTCTAAAGTCAAATGCGTGTTCACATTTTACCGGATCTGGAACTACATATTTGATGATGTACCGTATCGACGTCGACACGTTCAAGCTAAAGATCCGAACCCAAGTCGATTCATTCATTCGACTCAACTATTTCGTTAAAGAATCAATAAACCTCAGCTGGATGTTTCCATTCACTTAGAGCTGTGTTACACACTGCATGGAAGCTCATTTTCAAATACCCATAATAGGGGCTCTTTAAAGTATTTTAAAGTTGTAATGTGAAAATTACTGTATGCTTTACAGTAAAGATATACAATACTGTACATACTTATACAGCAAGATAAATGGTGCCGTAAATGTAAAAGCAGTATTTTTGCTGTAATTGATTTACAGTAAGTTACGGGCGAGCTGCTGCCAGTAAGTTACTGTAGATTCTACAGGAAATTGTTAACTGTTTTCTCTGATTTAATTTATGCTTTTAGTCACACATGAACATCAACAATGGGGAAACACAAGCTAAAATATGTTTGTTTGACAAGTGACAACCATGCGGCTCGCATTGACCCAATAAGGGTCATTCTTATGTCACAGATTTTTGAGCTTCTGCAAGAACCAACGAGGTTCCTCCTCAAGTGTCACATGGTGTGTTTGATCTTCAGCATGAACCAATAATCTTATTAGCTGTCCGGAATTACGTACTACTGGTGTACACCATAGACTGTAAAAGATATGGAAGTATTTTCGTGACATCACCCATAGGTTTCTGACGAGCGCAAATGATGCTACAAGTAGGCATGGCCAACTGTTGCCATCTTGTTCGCGCATCATCACACTGACCAGGGGTTACCAAATAAGGGCAAAGAGGCGGAGCATGAGCTGAGCTACAGACGCCTGCTTGCATTTTGCTTAGACCGGCTTTTCTTTGGGAGAAACACTTAATACTCATTACCTGCGACTCGTTTGTGTTCTGACCGCATGTGCTTGGTTGCGTACTATATCAATAAAGTGTTTAGTTTTTTAAAAACACTGTTGTAATATATTGAGCCACTAAGCATTGTTTTTATGACGTTTTTCTACAGGAGGAAAATGCTAATTACTTCCAAATACTTCAAATATAGTCTGTGTTAGTAAATGCTGGGCTATTTCTGAAATCCAGGCATAACACTGTATGACAACGCTTCAGATGACTGTTCTATAGCCTACAGCTAATCTGTCAGATTCTGGAGTGCATTACAGGTCTAAAGAAAATTATACATGATAATTTATCTTAAATAAAACAAATACATTTATAGATATGGTATATAAGTATATAATTTCACTCACCTGGGAAATGGAGGCCACTTGAATGGTTTGTGAGCACAATTAAGTGCACAGCATGCCATATTATCTGATAATTGTAGGAAATAATTCCAAAAGACAATTAACTGTGTAAAGCCACATAAAACAAAACAAAAATATGATGTATATGCCGAGTTCAGCGGCTAATCAGCCGGAATCAGCGGAGGTGACGAGACAGCGAGCATCGAGACCTAGCTGTCACTCAAGAGGCCACGCCCTTAATTATGCAGACTTAATATAACTTAATATAAACAAAACGGATGAGTTCTGAAAAAATTCACCCCACTCACAGTTGTCACGAAGGATAATATTAGCTATATGCACCAAAACTATCTTTTGTACCAGGCTGTAAACATGTTTTTATCCGCTGTAAAATTGGCCAATTTAGCAAAGCAGTCAGAGAACACCCAGACTTCCAGGAGCCAAAGGCGAGTCGATGAATTGCAGTTTCAGTTACTTCCGTATTGGCTTCACGAGCGAGAGCGGGATGTTGCCGCTTGGGGGTACTACATTTGAATTTGAACTTACTTAACAACCGTCAAAAAAGTACATTTTATTTAGTATGAATGAGAATAGTATGAATAGAATTTAGATGCATTTCTGTCTTTATCACATGACCTACAGTCAGTTGCATTGCTTGATTACCATTCCATAAATTCTCTCGCATGACCTCATGGCATAGTAAAATGTCTATTGATTGCACACTTCAGAATCTCAGCACCTACTGTTTTTCAAAAACTATGAATTTGGACATAGTACTCGCTTCTAATACTGTTTTTCACATATATATATAGGAGGGAAGTATGTAGTAGTTTTTGAAATATACTGATACTGATACGTCACGCCACACATTTGAGCTTCTACACTCATGTCATGTGGCTTTTTTGAGCTTCTCCAAGGACCATTATGCTTGTTTTAAGTAAATAGGTAAACAAGGGATGTCAAGCGATGATTATTTGAGCCACACACAGTCATATCTGTTGAGCACTTGAATACAATGGCCAATCAAATGTTTAAATGGGTACTATAAGCTTTTTTTTAACAAAGTGAACTTGATTCTGTTTGGGGGTGTACTAGAACATACTTTCATACTTAAAAAAATGCATTATTTTTGTGGTTCAAAAAATGCATTATTTTTTACATACAGTAATTAACATTATCACAATACCCTTCTCCCCAGCCAAATTCCGAAAATGAAATGTCTTGAGACAAACAATATCAGAGAGGTAACGTTATTGTTGTTTTGCCACTCCCTTTGATTGGAAACCATTCAAATTCCTTAAAAATTCTTAAAATTTCTTAAAAAACAAAACATCTCCCTTTGGAGTGAACTGAGGTTTGTAGCTTTGCAGATATTTTTAATGCTCAAACCAACACACTACACACTGACTAACATTGAAAAAGTGAAAAAGCATAATAGGACCCCTTTAAGAACCTCAACAGCTCCTACACTGGTACCGATGTCTGTAATTTTGACAATGCTGTTATGAATGTTCTGAAGATGATTATGAGTTTCCAGTAAATCAGATTTAGTAAACTGTTACTTTAACAGACACAAAATGGCTTCCCAAGGAAAAACATGGAGCAGAGTGGTAGTCGTAAAGTACATGGTCACTTTATTTGAAGAAAATATTAAAACAGTAGCATGTACAACTTGGAATGAATGCAAACTGAAGAGTGGAGTGCAAACTCCCACACAGGGGAGATTTCACTGGTCAGGAGTAAAGAAACAGAGGATAGAAAAGTGACAGCACAGCCACACTCCTCCACTCATCTCAAACACACACATCTCTCCATTCCTGCGCAGGACACCACAGAGGAGAAGGCCGTCCAGGAAAAAAAAGAAAGTCCTTCAAACGAAAACGAACGATCGACAAAAATAGAAAAATGACAAATCTGAAACGATAAAATCATGCCAAACATGTTCGACCTTTTCTTGTTTTTGTATTTTTTTTCCTCGTTTTTTGAATTTTTTACTTTGTATCCCCCCTCCCCACAACACTTTAAAGCCCCATTCCACTGGAAACTTGAGTTTTACAAGCTTTCTCACTACATGTGATTCCTCTTAAAATTACAAAAACCCCACGACACAACACTTCAGTGGACTCGGCAGGCTCTGATTGGCTGGAGAATGAGCTCCGGGCTCAAGCTGCATGCATGAAGATCGGAAAAATGATAATAACAATAATAAAAAAAAAGAGAAAGAAGGCCAGCCCAAACATTATCAGGAGCAGATGCAACTGAAGGAGTTCACCAAATGCTGTTTTTCTTCAGGTGGTTACAGGTTATTATTATTTTTTTCTCTTGAATAACTGATCTTTGGGGACAGGGTCACTAACCATTTCATGCAGATATTCGATATTTTTTTTCCATTATTTCTGTGTGGACAGAAGGATACTTTAATTTAACATTCAATTTTTTAAAACAGAAACATTATGAATAAATAAACGTGTTTTTTTTTTTTTCAAGAGGTAAGTAAAACATTTGACTGATTTTTTTTTTCTCTTCTAAGAGGGCACGGCAGAAGGAGGAGGCTTCACTTTGCGGTCATCATCTGTACAAACTCTGAGAGAGGAGAGAGAGAGACGGAGAGAAAATTAGATTAGGCAGTTGCTTTTGGCCGAACGCCACGCTGTGCAGCCGGCTGCTAAATTGTTCAATGGTTTATTAATTTTTTAATCAAGAAGGTGAGGGTGGAATTCGCACGGTAATTAGCTTCCCATTTCCGAATAGCTTTCATATGCAACTAATCAAGAGGCTCAGCAAAACAAAAAAAAAGGCTCTCTTTTTTTTTTTACATGTGCCCTGAACGATTGTGACGCATTCTGGCAAATGTGAGCCATTTCCGATGCAGATCAAATGAAAAGATGCTGTGATCATTCCAACGTGGAAATGAATAATTAAACGTCAGACACGAGACTATAAAGGAACGGACTTGTTCACTAAGCACATCTTCAAGATCAATTCAAACTCTGGAATCATAAGGAAACAAATGTCCTGAAAATCTTTTGTTTCCAGTGCAGGTTTTAAGATTTCTAAAGGAACATTTTCAGATTTTTCTGACTTTTAACAGACGTTTAAAAAACAACATACAGATATTAATGATAAATAAACATGATTAATTGCATCCAAGATAAAAGTTTGTATTTACATAATATATAAGTATACTGTGTATATGTATGTATGTACGTATAAATCAACAAAATACAAAAATATATACGAAAAAATGTATTTACATATATATTTATATATAATTTGTATTAAATATATAAATATTTAGGCCGCAAGGTGGCGCAGTGGGTAGCACAATCGCCTCACAGCAAGAAGGTCGCTGGTTCGAGCCTTGGCTGGGTCAGTTGGCATTTCTGTGTGGAGTTTGCATGTTCTCCCTGTGTTGGCGTGGGTTTCCTCCGGGTGCTCCGGTTTCCCCCACAAGTCCAAAGACATGTGCTGTAGGTGAATTGGGTAGGCTAAATTGTCCGTAGTGTATGTGTGTGAATGAGTGTGTGTAGATGTTTCCCAGTTATGGGTTGCAGCTGGAAGGGCATCCGCTGCGTAAAACATTTGCTGGATAAGTTGGCGGTTCATTCCGCTGTGGCGACCCCAGAATAATAAAGGCACTAAGCCGAAAAGAAAATGAATGAATGAATATAAATATTTATATATAATTTTAAACAAATATTTTATTAAATATAGTCGTGTGTATATTTTTATACACAAAAACATACACAGTATGCACAAATATATTTTCTAAATATAAACCATTAATTCGGATGGATTCATCATTTGACAGAACTATTATTAACCCTTGTATGGTGTTCATTTTTATGTAACTCGGCCAGTGTTTGTGGTTATAATGGACCCGCTCCAATTTTGGGATTTTAATTCAACAAAATCAAATGTTTTATGTTAAAATATTAAACAGATGTTTACGTCATCCCAAGTGAAAGCAATATAAGTTACTATTTTATGATTTTTATGGTTTATGGTTACTATTTATTACCTTACTATTACCTTTATTAGATCACATAGTGTAACATATGTTGTACTTTTGCCCTTGATGCATGTATAGCCTATTGTGGAGGACAGAGTTAAGATACCCAGGACCTACAATTTCTACAATTACTTTAACCCTGGGTCTACATACAGTACATCTTCTAAGTAATGTAAATGTGTAGGGGGGTGTACAGTGTGTGGTTATTAACATTTATTCTGATTTATGTTCTTCATAAAAAATGAGCGAAGGAGTCTGAGATTGAAAAAAATTACTTGCACCATTTTTATTTCTGTCTGAACACCACACAAGGCTTAATATATAATAGCTTTTGATATAACTCCCAAATATAACATATGAGTAAAAAAGTAAATGTTGGAGTGGGCTTTGAGCAACTGACCTTCATAGTTCACTTGTCCATCTCCATCAATGTCGGCTTCTCTGATCATCTCGTCCACCTCCTCATCTGTCAGCTTCTCGCCTAGGTTTGTCATTACGTGACGCAGCTCTGCAGCACTGATGTAGCCATTACCATCCTGCAGAGAAACAGCAAATGTCAGCCAATGGAAGAGCAAGGAAAGTATCAGTCTACTCTGAAGTTTGACTAGCTAAACAGAATAAACCCAAAAAACACATAAGCTGTTAGAGCTCAAAGCATACCTTGTCAAATACCCGAAAGGCTTCGCGAATCTCCTCCTCGCTGTCTGTGTCCTTCATTTTCCTGGCCATCATCGTCAGGAACTCTGGGAAATCTATGGTTCCGTTTCCTAGAAATGAAGAAGTGAGATTTTATTGAATTTGAAGGTTCACTTTGAGTTATGAAAAACGTACACAGCAGCTAAAACATTTTGATCTTGTATAATCTCAACCACTTCCAGAGGTGGTTGAAAACGCATTCGACTGGATTTGCTTTCAGAGTGTAAACACTCATATGGTTGAAAGCATTCAGAAAGTCACAAAAGACCACCTGCTCTCTGCCTACTAACCAAACACAGGATTGTTATGGGACGTATTGTGAGAAAGCGCACCTAAAACAAGCATAGAGTTTAGGGAGGGGTCAGAGCTATGGATATATATTTATTTTAATATCTGCATGAAAATATATATTTTCACATTGCCTCATTTTATTTGCATTATTTTATTTTAATGTGTACATTAAGGCCAAACAATTATTAATTCATGTTTTTTTTTCATCATCTGTACTCTCACTAATCTCAAAGTATCATGTAGACTCTCTTCTCGTTCTGTCTTGGTTCCCACTTTGATCAGAAAAAAATTGATATATTCAGCAACTTTTTAGTACACCCACAACTAAAAGCGTGGAGGTCTCCGACTCTGACTCTTGCATATTTATGTCATTAATACTGACACAGAAATTGAGGTACTGGCTGAATTGGACAGGCAATTCTCGACTGATGCAATAATCCTGACACGTGATGCTGTGTTCAGCTGTGACAAAAAATGGTATTGGTCCTTTATTAATCACGTATGCAAGCTTTAATGCTGCGTTCCAGACACAGTCAAAGCAGTGAAATGTCCCATATACGAAATGTCCCATATACGTTCCAGTCAATCATGCATCACAGTTAAATATTCACCACTTGAGTTGAGAATATGTCATAAGATTTTATAATTTCAATGTCAATAGGACTTCATAAGATTTATATTCTTTAAAAAGCGCTGACAAATTCTATGTATTAATGCACTATAAAGCTAATATCATGTCAGAAACAGCTTTTTTCAGAAGGATTCTCACAATTTTTGGTAGTATTTTTGTGAGGTAGTCCCAAACTAGTCCCTCTAAAGAAAAAATAGGCTATAAATAATTGAAAAACTAGAAAATATGGTAGATGGTTTGTAAAAATAAATAAATAAATCCGATCTTGTGGTCTACCGGTAGGTTCCCTCCACACAAAATGAAAAACTCAGCCCGTGCAAGCAAAGTATTCATTACTGCATTATGCCAAAACACACAGATAACAAATGAAATGTTAGCTGTCATCCTACACTCACTCAACATGGGTTTGTCCATTCAATAACTGAGCCCTCCTGTGAAAGTGGCATCAGTGTTCATAAGAGATGCACTTAAAAATGCATGTTAATAGCAGGTAGAAATGGTTTTCCCTCACTAAAAACATGTTAATACCAGGCGAAAACAGAGACAAGATCTCACAACTGCAACTTTTCAACTTAAAATTGTAAGAAATAAACAAGTATTTAATAACTAATAATTTCTCATTATTGCCACATTTTTCCCATGATAAAATTTCATATAATTGCTTTACCTCATAGGTAACATAATTTTAACTTTCCTTTTTTTCATAATTACCTGTTGTTACATATTTGATATTCTGGCTTCCATACTGAAGTGTCCTGACAGGTCTGGTAAAATTATATACTTTAGATTCTCAAGATCAATTGCCAAGAAAGCTCTCATAGAGTGCTACAGGTTCTGCCACAGGCAAAATTATACAAATAATCCTTAAAAAACAAAGCTGCTGTGAGCTCTGGGGTTGGTAACTGATTGTTAAACTCATCTTTCTGTATTAATTCAACTCACTTTAAAACAATAGTGCGTCATAATGGAATCTGTGCTGAAAAACTACATTACCCATAATGCTGTACAGAAAAAGTCCACCAATCAGAGAGCTACGTTGAGCAAAGAGCACCAAAACAGAACTTTAGCTCTTCCCACTCTCATGAAAGGCCACGTATAACATAATGTTGAAGGTATATATTAACATACATTGAAAAAAATATATAGTTTCTATTAGGGCTGGGAGATGAACTGAAGGTGATTTTCATGTGCATACTGTCGGTAAAGCCGGTTCTAGTAAACCTCCATCATGTGCTTTCAGATGGAGCAGCATTTACTACACAGAGTCTTAGTTTATTGATCAGCTACACAAAAATCTGTCTCAAACTTCTGTTTATAATGAAATGCTTTGGGGATTTCCTGAGTTTCTTCTTTGTGGCATATTTGGAGCTTCTACATGAGCGCCCTCTGGCCTTTGGGGGTGATTTACTATTGATCACACAAGCATGCTTCCCTGACAAGATGTGCATTACAATCACAGCTTGGCTCAATTGTGCTTGGGATTTCATTTTGATAAATCCCCACAGGCTTAGTTTCTGAAAACTCAACCATCAACTATAACTGAATAGCCTTAACTGAATAATTTGCAGAGCTTCACAGGATTGCAGTTATTTTCCTCATTAAAGCTGTAAAGTCTAGTACCTTTGTCTTTTTTTATCTAATCTTCATAGGGATGCACCAAAATGTAAATTCTGAACTTAAACTGAAAATTCTGAATGCACTTGGCTGAACCCCGAAACCGAAAATGCTTTGTAAATATACTTTCTATATTTTATAGAAAATGCTTTCTATATTTTTTAAATATAGAATTTTGTGAGACTTTAAATTTAACTTCGATTTTACTGATTCTAAAGAACATAAGCCAATAAATGAACCACATTTTATTGACAGTAAGTCGAGGCAGCATTGCCATGACAGCACAGTAGCGCTGTTGCAAGCAGCAGGAACATATGCTACATGGAAATGTCCTGTCAGTGTGTTATTTGAGTGGACTAGTGAGCATGTGCGGTTCATGCATAGATAAGTATATGGGTTCATGAAGGGAATATAAACATCACTGCTCTTGTTCTTGTTTCCAACAAGGTTTTTTATGCAATATTCCACAATTCAGCAATTTTTTCTTCATTTTTTGTAGCTGAAAAATCTGTCCCTATATACTTCCCTATTTATCCCTATATGCTTCATTGCTTCAAATCAAAGTAAGCAAAGTTGTTCTCCTCTTAGCTGGTTGGCCTGGTTCATGACTTGTACTGCCTAACACAAAGCCTTTTCTTAAATCCCTATTTGAAAAAAAAAAAAAAACATCTCCAGAGCTGCTGAAAAAGTGGGTGGCCACTAATCCAGTCTATAACATAAAGTGTAGCCACGCTCGGGACCCGTTGTGGTCACTCACACACTTCACCAGTGAGCCTTCAAAAAGATGAGTGTGTACAGGGAGGTGGGGATTCGCTAAGAGAGATCAAAAGCCATGTGACTCACTGTGGATTAGCAGGAGATGATAGTCCTCGAGGGACAGCAGTGAATAATAAAAGCCGAGAGAGTGACTGTGATATAAGAGACACGGCTAGATCCCTACAGCTGGCACAGACTATAGATGCAGCTGACCATAAAAGAGTTAAAGCACGTTTAACAGTCTGAAATAGGTCAACTGTGCTGTAATAAAGACAAGGCTGGATTACCGATAGCTGTGTGGAGGCACCGGTCTAGGATTAGCCAGCCTGAAAGGGACACTGAACTTTGACTTGGGTTTGAAACCTGCGCTTCAGTGGCTTTGAGCAGATGGTGATTTAATGGTCTGTGGCATAATGCAGTGGAGATCAAAACTAGAGTAAATTGAAGTGATCCTAACAGAAGTAAAAGAGCAGTGCCCTATAACGAAAACATGGGTATACCTAGGCATAGTCGAACAATAAGAGTTCAGTAAATAGAAATGGCACTAGTGTGAACCTCAAACACCATTGTTTCCTCAATTTCATGTAATCTCAGCAAGTGGAAAACAGGCCTTAGCAGTTATTGATGCTAATCTGCACCAGATCGTAATTTCCTTCATTATCTGACAAACTACAGTAGTCAACATTCGAAGTCAATCAAAAATGATTTTTAAAATTGTCTTAGAATGAGAATGGGTGCCGTTCAATAGTTTTAGGACAACTTTGATGAAAGGTGATGATCCACTTCATATGTTGACTACTGTACTTCAAGATGGTGAGCCATTTAAAAGTGACTAAAACCAACAGGGAGCAGGTTGATCAGATGAACACCAAAAAGTGAGCCTTTCAGTCAGAGCAAGAGAAGAAGATCCATGTTACAACTCATTAAGAAAAAGCCTCACCCAAAAAAAGGCTGGTTGTCCATAAAAGATAAAAGCAGGAAAGGACTGGATAATGATGACATTCAAATGTCAAAGAACTGGGGATTTAATGATGCGTGTATCTTGGCCCAATCCCAATTCTATTTTTGTACCCCTACCCCTTCCCCTTTCCCTTGGCCCTTAAAACAAGGTGTAAAGGGGAAGGGCTTCAAAATCTACCCCTAAGAAATGGGACACCACTACAGCACCTGCACACGTCATCAATATCATGTTATAACAATATAATGTGGCAATAAGATCGTAACTGTACTGTGTGTTTACACCGTGGCCTTATTCATCTATGTAAACACACGAAAACAACATTAACATTATACCAGACACTGTAAAAAGCTAATTCCTGGTCGCCAGACAGGGTATTCAAGTGTCAGTGAGTGTCAGATGTAAAAGTATGTTGTGGGACTGCTATACAAGAGTCATTATTATGGATTATAGATAGCCAAATGTAGTGTTTTTTTAAACCCTTTTTTTTAAAGCATAATGGTAAAACACGAACGCAGTTATGATTGTATTAAAAGATATGCTTGTTTGTTGTAAAAATTTGTAATAATGACAAAAAATACTAATTTGTGCATCTCCTGACTTCCGTGTGCAGCCATGCTGCCGTTGTAGATGGTGTATTATGGGAAATTTTCGTACTCCTTGGTTTCACATGTGGTCCTGAAAAATCTCAGTTCCAAGAGCTATCTAGCCCTTCCCCTTAGCCCTATGCCTTCAAGCTAAAGAGAAATGGGACACCCCTACCACTTCACGTGAATGCGTAAAACGAGGGTAAAAAGCATTTTACCCATTTTACAGGTAAAAGCATTTAACTAATATTGGAATTGAATCTCTAAAAACTGGATAAGCAGATTCAGAATCACTACATTTACAAATGATACCCAACCCTACCTGAAAACGAAACTCAATAAAGACGTGTACAGTGAGCCACACTCTTAGCACGGCAGATAAAAATGAGACCTTTGATCGCTAAAGGATGTTGAGTCATATTAGCGCAGTCTTTCACAGGTACCAAGGGGGAACGCAACTCATTACTAGAAGCACCACTCAGCACCACTCTATTGTGCTGAGATCAGCCATTTCCAGGTCACTTCCAGAGGAGAATCTCAAAATAAGTTCTTCCCCAGTTTCCCAGCAACTGAGGTCAATGAGTGTGTGGGAATGAGATGACGAACACCAAGAGTGGATTATGCAATTACTTTTTTTCCCCCAATGCTTGCATTATTTGCCGTCTGACCCGGATCTCGTCACAGCTTCATCCCACAGGCCAATTGATTGACCGATTGAAGACTTGCTTGATCTGACTGGCTTCTGAAGCCTCTCGGTCCTCCCACAGCATCCCGGCTTGAGCGTCGCTCTTTGATGGGACTGCGCTGAGTGAGAGGATAGGCGGATGCTGTTATGTCACAGTGACGAGAGGATGAGATTAAATGGTCTCACAGACAGGCTGTACTTACAGACGCATTAGTAAATGACTGTAAGCATACATTCTGAAGAGCGCCTTTTACATGGCATGTTTTTTTTCACTATACTGGCTTTGTAAGAACTGGATAAAAGCTAAGAATGATACATGATAAAAAAATGTGCTGAAGAAATCTAGCAGAGTTCTCGAAAACAAATAAATAAATTCTATCTTCATTTATCACCATGCTGGTTTCTATGCCTATATTGATGGTTTAGTTTTTCAAGACTAAATTTGGATTTACTTATTTAAAAGCCCTTTTAAATGTATCAAAATAATAAAATAAATGTAAACGTTGTAAATCCATTGACTAATGACCCGATATGGGCTTTATATTCTAATAATTCAACAGAACGGAGTGAATTACTCCACTTATACTACAGTTAAATGGAGTTAACTTGTTGACAAAGGTTTGGCAGCGGGACCACGCCTCACTTTGCCTTCTTAACCAATCACCTACTCCCTAAAACTTATTTAAGGCACACCAGCTCCTCTAGCACTGTTCTTCTCAGTCTCTCAAAACCACCCTCCCTCCCTCTATTTTCTTGCTTCCCATTAACAATCTTTATAACCCTCCTTAGTTGAATCGGGGGGTCCAATCACTCTACCAAAATATTACAGAGACGATGCCTCCACACTGAGTCTCTGGGCATCATCGTAGGATGCCCGATCAACCTACCTATCTATCCTCTTACTTCCATTCGCCTTCATCCCACTGTTCCATTACTACCCCTTTTCATCCCTACATCTCTACAATAAAGCCTAGCTCAAAGTGTGGGCATGGTCCATGCTTGTGAACCCACACATAAAGACACTGTTCAGATGTTGTATTTCAAGACATCTGTCAGGTTATGTGTTCAGCGCTACACTGAAAAAATTGATTGAGTGAAATAACTTTTTTTTGTTTTATGGTAAGTGGTTGCAAACAATTTATGTGGGCTGAATAAAAAAAATTCAATTTAGTAATGTTCAACTTAATTTGTTTGTTTATATTCAGCCCATAAATTGTTTGCAACCAGTCACCTTAAAAAATGATGTAAATTCAATTAATCATTTTTTTCAGTCTAGTTTCTTATGCATCTCATCCAAACCTTTGGTTTTGTTTAGATTTTTGACCGTTGTAGGCTGTGAAATAACTGAAATCATTCAGTGTAGTGATATTGAACTACAATTCAGTAAAAAAAACTGCCTTTTGAGCAATGCCAACCAAGTGAGACAAAAGGCAACTAAAAAGGGCAACCGGATCCAGGTACAATTTTGTTGCCCATTCTCAATAGCAAAGTAGCCAAGCAACATTACTATGGATTATTGCTTGGCAACATTGCTCAAAAAGTTGTCCTGTGTATCATCAGTGTAGAAATCTTCATCAGCCAATCAGAATCAGATATTTAACAGCCCTGTGGTAAAAGAATTGTTAATTCGTTGGTAAATAGGTTTGTAGAGTCAAATTATTTACCAACCAGTACAATATTTGGCTAATTTTGTATCATTCTATCAACCAACAGTTGTTCCACAGCTCTTCGATCAACAAAACTGTTAGTCTGGATTTAGTTATACAATAAAAATGTTAAAAAATTCAAACACTAAAAGAAGATTGTTCACACAACTATATCACCCTCCTATTTTTGACTTGACACTGCTTCCTAAATCGCTTTTATAATTTATCTCTAAATAAATGTTAAGTATCTTTAAATAAATGAGCAGGTCCAGCTTAAAATTAAACATGTCAGTGACCCAATTATAAGTAAGCTATAAGTAAGACTCTAAAACATTCTGGCACAACAACACTGCTTCAGTCATTAGTATTAGTATCTTACTATATACTTGTAAAGTCATTTGAACTGAGAAAACTCAATATCTCACTACCCATTTATGACCAGTGTTTAGTCATATCACACATCATGATTTTCAATAGTATTATAGCACACTGTACTGGTACAATTTGTTATTCACTTTTATCCTGCTAATACTTGATTCTGATTGGCAGTGAGGTGTGCAATTTTGCAACTGTTTCAGTTTTGATCACAGTTATTAAAATAAACGCGCTTCTCTCAAACATTAGTAGTAACTATAGCAAACCAATGAGATTTCACACAGTCTTCATTCCTTCATGTAATCTCGTGGACATGTGTGGCACCAGAGAGCCGATGGGGATTACCCACTCACATATATGCTCAAAAATATTTGCAAAGCGGTAGCATGTTATATGAGCTATTAGATATGCCTGTGTCATTTACATGCGTACACTCAATCTCTCTCGCCCTCGCTCTCTCTCTCTCTCTCTCTACCTCTGACTGATAAAAATAAAAATAATACAATTAAATAAAATTCAATTATAATTAAATAAACAAAAATAGCCTTTAGTGATTCTGTAAAACGCACTCACCGTCGGCGTCCACCTCGTTGATCATGTCCTGCAGCTCCGCCTCTGTGGGGTTTTGACCCAGTGACCGCATGACGGTGCCCAGCTCTTTGGTCGTGATGGTGCCGTCTCCATCCTTGTCGAATAAGGAGAAAGCCTCCTTGAACTCTGAGAGAAATAAGACAAGCTGTGTTTACTGTGAGTTCCAAAGTGAACAAATGAAAGAGATCTGTTGACGAACTCTCACCTGCAATCTGCTCCTCTGTTAACTGATCAGCCTACAATTCAAAGAGAAAAAAGGAGGTTACTTAGTAGAGATAAAACACATTTAGAGCTTTAATATTTAAAATAAATAAATAAATAAATAAATAAATGTAACGCATATCTGTCCATCAAGAACAAAACTCAAAAACCGATACCAGTGAAACTGGTAAGTGACACTTCTTGCATGAAGAAGGTGAAAAAGCATTATTATAGTATCTTTTCGGTTTGTGTGACATTGATATATCTTCATTTTTTTCAGAAATGATCATTTTGCTTGGTGTGTTTTCGTACTGATTTTGGCCTGTCATTGATTTAAAAAAATCTATTTAAATTGCAGCAAGTCCCTGTCTTAATGAGTGAATTCACGAATTTGTTGATTCAAATGATTCATTCAAAACAACTGATTCATTCAGAATCATTCATAAGCAAATGGCAGTGGGGCTGTCCAAATTTTTATTTATTTTTTGGATATATATTTTTGCCAAACAAAAGTCTAATTTATATTTCTGAACCACATAGCACATACCTTGCATGTACCCAACGCTATTCTAAACATCTATACTTCTGTGTTCTGTCTGTGCTGCTCTGCAAACACGTCTGAAACACTGGAAAATATTTATGAAATTTGCATAAAATTTAAGATTTATACTTTAATTTCTAAAATGTAAAGATAAACCGTATTGAAATTTGAAATAAACTCAAAATGCATTTTTCTTATCAGCCATTGCATTTTCCACTAGCAATTATTTTTTTATATTAACATCAAAACTGGTGTCTGTCATTTCAGTAAAAGAATGTTGGTTCTGTAATAAATAGACACCAACAATGAAAGTCTCATTTATCAATATCAAATTGTCCAATGTACCACATATTTACAGGAGAAAAACAACAACAAAACAAAACCTTGCGTTTGTAACTATTTTCAATAGCAAAACACAAGAAAACTGACAATATAGTCCCTAAAACTGTGGTATAAATTCAGTATCACACTATTGCTTGTATAATATTACTAAACTCTATCACATTTGCAAAACTCAGCCCCGCACAAGCAGGTTATGCTTTCATAACTTGAACAATTGCACTATAGTGTTGATCACAGCGGCGTCAGATTTCAAGCTAAACAATGCGGAGGAAAAATCCTGCAGTTTGAGTCTCCAGAGTCTGTGAAAGTGGATCAGAGCTGAGAGAAAAACAAATGATGGCCATTACGAAAAGGAGGAGCAGCGCTAATGGCTGAAGACAGAGCAACACACTCATTACTGTGTGTTTGCTCCATGCATGAACCGGACTTTTGCACATGGTGTGACATATAACATGCAGCAGAGTGGCTTTCTAATGCGCTGCTGTAATATGAGCATCTCAGGAGTGCTGGATAACTGGCTCTTCCTGCTGTAAGTCTTATTCCAATTGAGTCCTTAAAAACAACTCGATAAGATTTCAAATAAACTCATTAGCATTTAAATAAAAGTGTTATAATTTAATTTAAAGCATTTGTAGTTTAATATTAAATGTGAAATACGAAATGTGCACGTTTGTTTATTTCCATATGGCATTTTTCATTTCTACATTAATTGATTATTTAAATTAACATTTAAAATGAACAAATTTCAATATTATTTACATGTTTAAATAATAAAATTTAAACCTTTAATTATTATTATATTGTTTTTATTTAATTGTTTAATTAAATGTTTAATTAAATATATGTATATATATATATATATATATATATATATATATATATATATATATATATACTACATATTTATAAACTATTATATTTCAATCAATTAACATAATAATTATATTCTTATGTTAGTAAAGATAATATTTTTTATAATATAATAATACATTTGATAATATTAAATCAATATTAAATTCAAATGTTATAATAAGTAATATACACTATACTTTTATTTATATTTATATATATATATTTTTTTTATTTATTTAAATATTACATTTAAATACTAAATTTAACATTGAAATACATTGTCTATTTTACTTTAGTTATATAATTTACGGAAACATTTTGAATGAGCAAATTTCCATATATTTT
>CAIGQW010028834.1:1447514-1463949 GCA_903798125.1 Danio choprae
CTTTTCTTTTTCATTCTTTTATAACCTGTTTTAACACATTTTAATCAGTTTTTTATATTATTTGTTTTTATTTTGTTTATACGTGTTTCTTTTATTCCTGTTTATGTAAAGCACTTTGAATTGCCACTGTGTATGAAATGTGCTATATAAATAAACTTGCCTTAGCTCTCTGTGTATTTGTAGATCGCTGTGGGTATTTGTGGGTAGTTCTCTGTGCATTTGTGGATTTTCAAACATTTCTAACGTCAAGACAAACACTAATCCACAAATAGACGGACTCATCCATCTTCTACTTATACCAATCAGATACCGGCCATGTGGTGCTGACCTATAGTTGCTCGTTCTCACTTCAACCAATCACGCTAAAGATACATTAAAACTGTATACTTTTATATCATCATTACCTTTATTTTACAGCATCAGCAAACAGTCCCGAGCATGTTCACAACAGCCTGGAGAGCTTTCTGTTGCATGATAAATTAAACTCACAAGTTTTTGATAGAAGTTGCAGCATCCAGGATGAGCACCAGGAATTACCATTTTGACAAATGATACGCACACATGTCCCACTTTGTTTTAAATAAACAGTGTCAAGTCACTTGTGAGTTTACATGTGTGCAAACATAATTACGCAACAGAAAGCTCGCACTCCAGACTGTTGTGTGTGAGGACTGCTTGCTTGCAGAGGCTTTGGATTAAAGGTGATGTTCAGTTTCTTGCAAAGACTGATTGTTTCACTTTGTAAGAACTCAACGTATCATCAGAAGTCAAGGGTATTAATCTTGTGTCGCCTTATTATTTTTTTGGACTCTCAAAGTGTCTGTAGCCATTGATTATCATGTTATGAATCACCCAAAGTTTCAGCTAAAAATCGTCTTTAATGTTCTCCTGAAGTAAAAAATCGATTAAAGGAACAGTTGAAATTAAAAATTACACCACTATTTACCCTCAAACCATCCTCTGTGTATATGACGAACACAGTTTGAGTAGTTTTAAAGAGGACCTATTATGTCACTTTTTAAAAGATGTAAAATAAGTCTCTGATGTCCCTATAGAGTATGTATTTTAAGTTTCAGCTAAAAAATACTGCACAAATAATGTTTTATAACTCTTTGAAACTGCCCGTTTCAGGCTTTGATCCTAATTGTGCCGTTTTGGTGACTGTCGCTTTAAATTCAAATGAGATTAAACCTTCTTTTCAAAAGAAGGCGGAGTTACAAATGCCTATGTGTCAGCATAGTGGCAGATTCAAAAACAAGACTAACGTTCTATGCTAATGAGGGAGAGATGTCACTAATGGGCGGGGCTTTCCCCCTCTGATGACACGTACAAGAAAGAATGATAATCAAAGTGTTTCTGCAGGCTGTTTTTATCAAGTGTGAAAACTAAAAAATAAAATGTATATTTTTTTACCATTAGAAGCTCATTATATTCACACACTTTTGCCACACAACTGTGTTAAAGCCACTTATAAAAGTGATTTTTGCATAATAGGTCCCCTTTAAATTGTATCCTGCTTCTTCCATGGTGTATAATGGTGTTGGAGAGTGGCTTTTATTTCAAAGCTTGCAAAAGTGCATATCTCTCATTTTTAAATGATACTGACTATCACTGACTTCCAGTGGCAACCTAATGTACGTTACACACAACTCGACTTATAACATATAACGTAAGACGCATTCGTATCGGAAGCTCTAGGGATAAATGCGTCAAATTTGACCAATCAGGTGTGGCCTTACTATCTTTATACCTGCACACCCAGAAGGTGCTATTCTCATATTGGCTAGATGGTGAATCTAGAGCTGAATATAAATAATAAAAACAGAAATAGAGACAAGAGAGGAAATTAACAACACCCAATAAGAATCAGAATATCTGCCCAAGTCTTTGTTCATTCGTAATGTCTAAATGTCTTTGCATTTTGACAGGTTTTTTTTAGATAAGAAAAGTTTATTAGTTTATAAAGATATCCATTTTTAGCTGTATGACCATTACATAAACTATTTTTTAAAAAGCTAATAAATATAACTTTTCTCTCAGTACTGTATCTCTCATATTTTCTCAGTAACGTGCAGCCCTATTCAAGTTTATAATTAAAAATGTTGAAATATTCCTGTAACAAAAAAACACATTGATCCACATCATAAGACATGCGTTTACACCCTGACAGCATATGGGTTAGTTTCATGATGGATTTATGTGCTTTTGGGAAGCTTTGAAAACATGGCCACAATCCAATGCCATTATACATCATGGAAGAGTCAGGAAAAAATGTCAAACTACTCTACTACTACTAACTGTTTTTGTCTGATGGAAAAAAGTCAATTATACTCTGAAGATGGGTTGAGAGAATGAGTAAATTCATTCATTCATTAATTTTCCTTTGGCTTAGTCCCTGATTTATCAGAGGTCGCCACAGTGGAATGAACCGCCAACTATTCCAGCATATGTTTTACGCAGCGGATGTCCTTCCAGCCGCAACCCAGTACTGGGAAAGGATAAGCAAATTATGTGGTAATTTATGTGGTAATAGTTCAACCGTTGACATACAGAATATGTGTGTAAATCTTTACAATAAACGCACAGCTCACAAAACAACTAAGATCTTGGACAAATTTGATGTGAAACTTCCAGAGCTGTTTATCTTGACGAGACATGCGAGACAACTAGTCTTCCTTTTTCTGTGAAGAAACCTGAGAGGCATCTACGTCTCGTTGTTTAGAAACATCTAAAAAAAAAAAAACTCCAACAAATTCTGTTTTACTAGGATGCCCACCGCAACTACACATCACACCAAATGTCGAACAACACCTCTCATATTCAACAAACAGGAGAAAAAACAGGCGGCAGACATTTCACAAAAGACACACCTTTTATTTGCATAAGCTACAGTGACTAGAGAGAAAATACAGGAAACCGAGCACCAGCTACACCCTTTTAGTCCACGCAACAGTGTGGTGGTTTGCTCAAAACACCACCGCCTGTCATATCAGCGAGGCCTTTAAATGTCTGCAAAGTGCTTTTGGATGTCAAACACCGGCCCTGCTTCTGTAATTCAGTCTTCGAGAGGAGATGGATGATGCAACAGAGGCTGACGGAGCCACATCCTCATCTGAAACACATCTAACAGCCATCTCCATCATGTCCCATCAGTCATATTTCAACAAACATGAGCATGACGTGTCAACCCCGATAATGAACCTCAACCCAAATAAGCTCACTCGACATGTCTGATTAAAATATGACAAGTACGGGGTTACTGTGTGATCTAATGGTGATGTAAATGAAACCTAATTCTTGCTCTAGGACACAATACAATAATTGTTATCACATATATAGCATTTCCCATCTTGTTGGAGCTGTGTAACCCGTATGTATGTACGATATATAGGATGTAACAGTTGCGCAGTTGTAGATTCAGACTGTTGCATCACTGAACTACACCTCAACAGCAGGTGCTTCAATAACGCGCTGTTTACAGTACAATGTAAATAATTAAATGGTTGAGTTACAACAAATGGACGTTTGTTATTATTATTATGTTTATTATTATAATTGTTATTATTAAACGCCTATTTCAAACACACGTCTTGCACGTTAACCGACTCTTTAGTTTACTGTACTGCGTTAAACAGAGTGTGAGGTAAAAGACGGACACGTACCATGTTTGTAGGGCGCGCGGGTGCTGATGATAATCTCCAGACCGGACTGTACGCGAGTCTCTCCGGGATGCGCGGGCTCTGGCGCGGCTCTGGCTGTGGACTCGGCGAGAAGAAGCGCGCATGTATTCATCCGCCGCGCACTTCCTGACTTCCGCAGCCAATCACAGGCGGCGTTACAGCGCGGGGAAGCTGATGCAGAACGCAGAAAACGCTGGCCGTGCGTCCTGCTGAAACACTGACGCGTCCGGAGGATGAAGATAATGATGACGATGGAGCAGGTGCACAACTGTTCAGATATACAACAAGTTCTCTGGTTCCTGTTTTTAAGGATTAGAAGATGTAAGTGGTAAAGTGTCAAACTGGCTGACTTGAACTTTCTTATTATGGCATGTACTGTCGTCATATATGTTTATTCACTCATGTTTGACGACTAACAAGTGCACTTATGTTTGGCAGCGGGCACCACAAGGGACACTTCATACTGAAAAAGGCTCTTAAAAAGTGTTTTAAAAGATGTAAAATGGTGTAAGATGTTTAAAAGGCTGGCCTTACTGGGGAAAACCTGCCTAAAGAAGTTAGCATTCACTTACACAAGAGAGTTTTAAAATTAAATCAATTTATTTCAGAATTAAGCTAATCGTAAAAATATATAAAGTAAAACATATAAACATATAATTAAACGATATTTCACTATATTAATTATACATTTAATAGGCTATAAATAGACAGCTTTAGTATTTAAATAAATATAAATTTTCTAAAATTGCTAATTGTTTGTTAATTTCAGTGTGAGGGATTCATTGATTGTTTAGTGGAAGTCTGTGTTTTCATTTCACACAAAAAAACTTGCAACAAACCTTATTAGACGATACAATGATAAAATAACATATTTACTCTGTGGTTTTCAAACATATGATTTAACTTAGTGCGTAATTTAATATTGATTTATTAAATAAACCATGTATTTACTGTCCCCCCCCCCCCCCCTCTTCGATGAACTCATGATGTGTGGGACTATTTTATTCAGGCGGAAGGACACGTAGACTTCCCTACGCTTGAGAATTCACCGTGTCGGTTTGTTACGGAGTTGCTGATTGGCGGACGCAGACCTGCAATATTATACACAGTGTTGAGGGGGGCTTTATTGGCCGCCCTGGACCTGCAATGCACCAGGCAACAGCGTTAGAATAGATATCCTAACAAAGATCTTATTAAAACTTTAATTTTGTTTAACATTTATTTATTCAAGCACATTTCACCGGGATGTGGCTACATTTACATTATATACATTCTGTATACGAGAAAGTGAATTAGTTTTGTTCACACTTTCTATTGGCTAATGTAAGAGTCATGAGTAAATCACTCTCATAAATATATTTAGAAATGTAACATATAACATTAATACATTTTTATATGCATATAAAGTATACTTTAAAATTATGTATACTTATAATATATATACATATAAGTATACATTTTGAATATATAGCTCCAAGAATATTGTATATCATAGGTTCATGAACTGTGTGAAATAAAATGTATTTTTCAATATAAAATATCCAAATATACACAGATTTTAATTTTGCAAATTTCATATAAATGTTAAAATGTAAGAATTTATTACATTGTCGTTTTATTTTTTATTAATTAGCATATAGGAACAAATAACCTATTCTAAGCTATATACATTAATTACATATATATATATACATTCAAAAATACTTAAAAAGATTTGAAGAATTCAAAATATTGCCTGAAAAATATGTGTAATAAATTACATTTTGACAATATAAAGTAAATAACTGTAAGAAAAATAGTTATTTATAGAATTATTGATTTAGCTATGGGCTTCATGGTGGCGCAGTGGGTAGCACGATCGCCTCACAGCAAGAAGGTCACTGGTTCGAGCCTCGGCTGGGTCAGTTGGCATTTCTGTGTGGAGTTTGCATGTTCTCCCTGTCTTGGCGTGGGTCTCCTCCGGGTGTTCCGGTTTCCCCCACAAGTCCAAAGACATGCAGTATAGGTGAATTGGGTAAGCTAAATTGTCCGTAGTGTATGAGTGTGAATGGGTGTGTATGGATGTTTCCCAGAGATGGGTTGCAGCTGGAAGGGCATCCGCTGCGTAAAACATATGCTGGATAAGTTGGCGGTTCATTCCGCTGTGGCGACCCCAGATTAATAAAGGGACTAAGCCGAAAAGAAAATGAATGATTTAGCTATATGTTAATTTAGTTCAAATACAAATTTGAAATAAAAAAGAATTAAGTCTTTAAATCTTTAGTCTTTAAATTATCACAATCTTTTTATTTTATAATGAAACTATCATTAAATTAGCCATTTTAAAAAGTACAATTCTTAACATCAGTTAGTAAATCCTGAAACATGGAGCATTGTTGATTGTTTGTTTCAGCGTTTTAATCACTGATCTATTATATTATTATACAGATCAGTGATTTTAGTCTTTTTTAGTGTGTATGTGTAGTTAGGTTTATCAAGTGTGTACTTTATATATTAATCTTACTTTATTCATAAAGTCTTTACAGGTTTTTTGATTAAATCTGACGTGTCGTTTCCTTTCGGCAGAGTCTGTGATCATGAAGCAGGCACACAGGACATCTAGTGTTCATATTTGTTAGATCAGAGAGAGGAAGCCCCTGCTGAAGTTCAGTGTCTGAGAGTTGATCTGAGCAGTGTGGTTAAAACAGGCAAACAGTGTTCTCAATACATGCTAGCAACAGGCTACAACGTGCCAGCAAATGTCTAAAACGTGATAAAATATGCTAGTGTCAATGCTAACAATAAGTCAGCAGCTCTTTTGCAACCACCAGATACCAATGCCTATCAATGCCCCTGCAGCCAAAGAATTCACTAGCAGTTTAATTTGCAATCTTAGTAGTAGATTTTTATTTCAAATAAATCCTGTTGCCTTGAAATTTCTTCATAATCATGAATATTCTTCAAAGAATCCTGACAAAAATGTTAGTTTTCACTAAAATATTAAGCAGCAAAAGCTGTCCCCAACGCTGATAATAGCTATTATTGATAGTAGATAATAATAGATTAGATATGCAGAGCGACTCTGCATATTTCTACCATGAAGTAATCATGAGACACTAAAAACTGGAATAATAATGCAAATTTCAGCTTAGGAATATATATACAGATCAGTCATTTTAAGAAGAAAAAAAAAAGGACAATTTTACAGTTTTACTTTTTTGGTCTTGGTCCAAATTCACAAAATTTTATTTTAAATTGCAAAAAAATAATTAATAATAACAATTAAAATGATTTTATATTTGTTTAATTCACCGAAGCAAAGAGACCTTTCCCATTTAATCATCTTCTGAGGATTATGAAAAAGAAACAAAGCAATCAGTTCCAACTAAAGTATTTATTAATCTGATCACATGAATGAAAATGAAAAACAAACTGGCAGACAAGAACATGCGTAGCTTTGACATAAAAGGAGGAGCGTTAAACTCATACACTGACAGATCACTGAGAGAGGAGCGTGGTCAGAGGTAGAGACCCTCGGGTGTGCCCTCCTGCTTCTTATAGAGCACGTTCTCCTTAGACTTCTTGAAGTCCTCATTTGTGACCTTCATCCTGCGCTCTCGCAGAGCCATGAGCCCTGCTTCTGTACAGATGGCCTGCAGAGACACGCAGATATAATGACGATGAGCAACTCGACTGAACATTATGGGAAGAAAAAGACAACACAAGAGGGCAGCAGAGCTTTTCTGAAGCACTTTTAACCCTTATGTTCCAATTATTTCAGCAGCCTGTCATTATGTTTGGGGTCAGAGTGACCTCCGACATTTACTGAATGTTAGTAAACAAAAAAAAAAAAGGTTTTTAATGATATAAATTGGGTCTCACGGTGGCGCAGTGGGCAGCACAATCGCCTCACAGCAAGGAGGTCGCTGGTTCGAGCCTCGGCTGGGTCAGTTGGCATTTCTGTGTGGAGCTTGCATGTTCTCCCCGTGTTGGCGTGGGTTTCCTCCGGGTGCTCCGGTTTCCCCCACAATCCAAAGACATGCACTATAGGTGAATTGGGTAAGCTAAATTGTCTGTAGTGTATGTGTGTGAATGAGTGTGTATGGATGTTTCCCAGTGATGGGTTGCAGCTGGAAGGGCATCCGCTGCGTAAAACATATGCTGGATAAGTTGGCGGTTCATTCCGCTGTGGTGACCCCTGATTAATAAAGGGACTAAGCCGAAATGAAATTAATGAATGAATGATATAAATTATTTATCATTCTCTTTTTTTCTCGTCTATATGTTTCTGCTATAATTTTGGAGATGAGTACTTTTTTTCAACATTCCTCCACAACTCAGCTAGCTTACAGAAAATGTAACATTTTTATTAAAAAAATCACTTAAATTAAATACAAGCTGCTTATTCATATTGATACATGCGTTACAGGCACAACTCTGCCATCTCTTGGTTGAAAAAACAGTTAACAATAGTAAACAGTTAACAATAGTAATATAGTTTTTGAAATAATGTATTTTGACCATACATGACCATACTTTGGGCCGTAGAGATCCATTCATTTGATATGAAAAATCACCTGAGTGATTGTAACACAAAAATACATTTTTGATCTTACAAATTATTCAGTCATTCATTTTCTTTTCGGCTTAGTCCCTTAATTAATTTAGGGTTGCCACAGCAGAATGAACCGCCAACTTATCCAGCATATGTTTTACGCAGCGGATGCCCTTCCAGCTGCAACCCATCACTGGGAAACATCCAAACACACTCATTCACACACATACACTACGGACAAATTAGCTTACCCAATTCACCTATAGTGCATGCTTTTGGACTTTTTTGGGGGAAACCGGAGCACCCGAAGGAAACCCATGCGAACACGGGGAGAACATGCAAGCTCCACAGAAATGCCAACTGACCCAGCCAGGGCTCGAACCAGCGACCTTCTTGCTGTGAGGTGATTGTGCTACCCACTGCACCACGTGCTGCCCCATACAAATTATATATCTTCTTTTTGTTTATCTTGACCCATTTATCCCTATTCCAACAATTTACAGGAAAAAAGACAACACAAGAGGGCAGCAGAGCTTTTCTGAAACACTTCAAGGGGGAACCTTTAAAACTTTTCACCCAATTTAAGCTTCATGATTTAATCATTTTATGAAGAATGGCATTTAAATGGAGTAAATGATGATAGAATATACATTTTGGGGTAAACATTACCTTTAAAATGAATCAAATGGAGACAGATTGCCACACCGTTCAATGGCCAGAAATTGTATCACTTGTAATTCTTTTTAAAACCATAAAACAATATGTGATATAATATAGCTCAATATGTGATATAATATAGTTCAGCAACAACATGCAGAACACATTGAAATTTGAATTATTATTATTATTACTCATCTATATTGATTGCTATTATTGAGTCAAATGTAAAGAATGTAATCAGGGTGTGAGAGGGTTTGGAGTCTGAAAACCAGTCAGTGTCTGGCATGACCACCACATCTCCTTCACATAAAGTCAGTCAGGTTGTTGATTGTAGGCTGTGGCAATTTAAAACATTATTTAAAAACATTAATAACCATATACCATTTCATTTACTCACCACTATTGACCTATGTTGAGTTTCTTGCTTTCTAAGCATCTGTGAGCAAGATCTTCGGTTTTGTCACCACTAAGACATTACAGTACTCTGCATGAGGCAATTAACTCATTCAAATGCTAGTTTTGAAGTGACACTTTTTATTGGCAACAGAGACCATGACTGCAGCAGACACAATGATATTACACACCCAAACAAAGTCCCCTGCTGCAGCCATGGTATGGCAGCAAAGTCCCTTGATTATTACGCTGGAGAGTATAGTTCCTAAACATCTGCCTAGAAAATAGCAACTTTTAATTTTCTGTCTGTCTTAGTACATGACGTAACTACAGAAGCGTCATGCTATAAACAGGAAAATTATCAAAATTCTTTTTGAGTGAGATGCTAATGGTCTAATCCGATTCAAAGATTTATGCTAAGCTAAGCTAAAAGTGCACATGCCAGACCAGGAGATCAACTGAATGGATTCAAAAATGGTAAAACTCAATTGTTTAACTATAGGGGTGTTATTAAATGGGCCTACTGAAAAAAAAGTGTCATGTTCCTTTAACTTTGGGCCCTGAATCAAACCACTGGTTAACTTCAACAAACCTTAATATCGGCTCCTGAAAGGTCGTCTTTGGCCAGGATGAGGTCATCCAGGCTCACGTCCTCGGCCACTGTCATTCTGCTGGTGTGGATCTGGAAAATCCTCCTCTTGGTTTTCTCATCTGGTAAGGGGAACTCAATCTTACGGTCGATTCGACCTGAGAGAGAAAGCAGAGAGAAACAAAGCTTTAGGCACATCTGAAATTCACATGAGCTCTGAGTCTAAAGGCTGGGACACACCAAGCCGACAGTTGGTTATTGGTCTTGGTCGGGACAATTACTGTGATAATGATAATAAATGCTGTTTTGTTTATGCTTTGCACGTTTGCATTGGAAGTTTCGGTTTCTTTTTTTGGAATAAGAAAACTGATTACTGCCCCCGGCAATTGCAGAAACACAAGACAGCTCACACAGGCACAGAACGCAGCTCTCATTTCAGTTGGCTTTCGTCTTTTTTTTTGGTCCAGACAGGACCAGGCGTGAGGCAACAACACAGTTGGGTTTTGTCAGCACCAGTTGTATGGCGTTGGCTTGGTGTGTCCAGGCGTTAAGATCACAGTCGTGTCCTACCGGGTCTAATAAGAGCAGGGTCGAGGGTCTCTATTCTGTTGGTGGCCATGATGACCTTCACGTCTCCACGCGAGTCAAAGCCGTCCAGCTGATTGAGCAACTCCAGCATCGTCCTCTGAATCTCACGCTCACCTCCTGAGTTTGAGTCGTATCTGCAAACACAGACGCAGTCAATGACACAGGGCTGCGCAATATATCTTTTTGACATCACACCATGACATCAGCAAGATGTTCAATGTCGATTATAGTTGAGCAGGCTCATGTGATTTCTGAAGTCACTGCAAAGTTTAAGTATAATAGAGTTGATCATTTGCATGTGTTTGTGTGAGCATTTCAAGAGAGTTTAAAATTTGAAATTACACCTGAAATGATAACGCTTCGTCAAAGATTAACCATATTAAATGATTAATATGATAAAGACTATACATTGTTATTTTACAACTGATTATTCAAGTTCTGTAGCAGAATACTGTTAGACTCCCCAAAAAACAATAAAGCACTGTTGATTTTATTTGTATCTTTGCTTTATTGTATTTATCTATGCTTATAATTAGTTATATTTTTTGATGTACTAGCATCAGGCATCCTAATATATGCCAGCAACATGCTAACAACATGATAATTCATGCTAAAATTCTGCTATGGGCCCTTTTTGTGTTTTCTCTTAATTTTAACTAAACTTATTTGTATTTATTGTATATTTGCATTGCTCTTGTAGACTTTTTGTTATCTGTATGCACCCAGGATCTGAGAGTAACATAATTTCAATTCTCGGTATGTCTGTATCGAATTGAAATTATGTAAGAATTTACAATAAAGCTGAATTTGACTTGATGCTAAAATCGTGCTAGCAACATTCTAATTTATACTCGAAAAAGCTCAAATCCATGCTAGCAACATGGTAACCTATCAATCTGCACATTTTCAAAACTGTTTCAAACTAAACAAGCTACTGCAAAGAGGTTTTCTCAAGCCAACCTCAAAGTTTGTCAATTATCTGCCAATCAGAGTCAAGCATTCGACAACAGCCCCCTGCTAAAAGCTATAATGAATGATCAGCAGTGTATTCTGATCTGCAACTTCACAGACACATTGTGTGGACACCAGATATATTACATCTTGTGAAAAAGCGGGTGTAATGGATCCTCTTAAACACAAACCCGAAATGTGGCTTATGAAGTGCAATGTATATGATCATCCCAGGAGTATAGTATAATCTTGTTGTACCTCTTGGTTCCAATGGCGTCGATCTCATCGATGAAGACGATGGAGGGTGCGTGTTCCTCTGCCACCCTGAAGAGCTCGCGCACCAGTTTGGGACCATCGCCCAGATACTTCTGAATCAGCTCAGAACCCACAACACGCAGGAACGTGGCGGACGTCTGATTGGCCACGGCCTTGGCGAGGAGGGTTTTACCTGTCATGCAGAGGAGTATTTTAGACATCAAGATCTGATTTCATTCTGTAAATTGTCATCAATATTCAGAGGTAATTAAGGACCAGAGATACAACTATTTTAAAAATTGGGTTCAAAATAAAATCGTTGCCTTAAATTTGTCCATACTAAGTTATTAGCAGTGCATATTACTAATAATAAATCAAGCTTTAATATATTTACAGTAGAACATTTACAAAATATTAAAATATCCTAATGATTTTTGGCATAAAAGAAAAATCTATCATTTTTTCACCCATATAACGTATTTTTGGCTATTTGCAAAAATATACCTGTGCAACTTAAAATTGGATTTGAGAGGTTTCAAGTGAGAATTAATCAATATTTTGAGTTTGTTTCTGTGTTGATTTAGGCCTGTCGTGGATGAATAAATATGACATTAAAAACACTGGTAGGTGGCAGCAAGTCACAGTTTTAAATAAAGAGTGATTCACTTATTCATTCATTCAATTGATTCATTCAAAACGGCTGATTTATTTAGACCCAAAGCAAGACTGCGTCCAAAACATTACAATAATAAACATGGAATCTGGACATTCTACATTTGTCTTGTTAAATTTATCTGACTCACCAGTGTAACTTAATGTTACTTCATTGCTTTTTACTAATACTCTCCCCATGGCCTTATACTTATGTATATGATACTTGTGTCCATCGTATACCCACTTCAGAATCAAAAATAATAGGTTACCCCTTTACTTTTAAAGTACTTTTTTTGTGTAACTTGTACATACTTCTGTCACTTTCGGTTTTCACCAACTATATAGCAGGGAAGTACATGAATTCAGACTCCGCTCTAATGATTTGCCTATATACAAATTTATTCAGGAACAAAACATTGCAGTGTTGCTCTGAGACATGCAAATGTGCCATTTCTGCATGTTTGGAACTATTTACATGGACAAAACAGAAAATAAATTGTGTCTAAAATGTAACTCAATTAAAATTAACTTGACAAATTTAACTTGTACAACAGTTCAACATCACAAATCAATGTTGCAATTGTGATCGCACTTACCCTGAAATTCAGAAAAATTACCATTTTATGCCCTACAAATATAAAAATAAACACAAATGGATATTTTTTGCTTTCAATAACTTAAACTATAGGATCATTATAACTGCATTCTGTGATGTTTTTGCACTTTTTATTTAGCAGTTTTTGCAGTGTGAGTGACATTTATGATAAATTAAAATAACAATTAGGATACTCTCGTTAATTATAAATGTCAAACTCCCCTAAAACTCACCTGTTCCAGGGGCGCCGTATAGAATAACTCCTTTGGGAGGCTTGATGCCCATTTCTTCATAATACTCAGGGTGGGTCAGTGGCAGCTCCACAGACTCCTGTAGGTCATTGCAACAGGCAAAACATTAATATTAAGCAGTATATTATCAGTAAAGCAGATTCACCTTTCCCTATCTAAACATAAAACATTTGTATTTTAAAATAACCGTTTCATATTTCTCAGAAAAATGTAATTAATTCCTGTGATATCAAAGCTACATTTCAAGCATTATTAATTCAGACTTTAGCATGACATGGTCCTTCATTCTGGTCCATATGCTGCTTTATTCTTATTTTTTTCTTTAAGATAGATTGTGTGAAGTGTTTTTTTTTTTTTTTTTCAATCTTTGATGACTAGAAAGTTCTAAAGAAAAAGTAATTGCTTGTAACAATGCAAAAATACTGACACTTTTAATTAATTTAAGGCATTTCTGTTGAATAAAAAAGTTTATTTTCTTTCAAAAAAATGTTTTCATTCATTCAAAACTTCACCTCATGTAAGATGTATTTACCAATTTTATATAACAATAATTATATTATAAACAGCTATATTATATATTACTTAATATTCTAAACTAATGTAAACAGTTTTAAATAAAATAGTTTTAGCCAACAGTAGTGTGGGAAAATGGCATATGTAAAACAAAAAGCGCTATAAAGTTCGTACCAAGTTTGTTATATATTTTTATGATTTATTGTTATATTTCTTCATTTTAATTGTTATTTATACTTTAATACCGGCAAATTATAGATAGGACAGTAATCAGACAGGAAGCTAGGTGGGAGATAGAGAGAAAAAGAGAAAGGGGTGGGGGGAGTGGGGGGTTGTAGGCTCAGGAAATGTCCTGGAGTCGGGATTCGAACTCAGGACGCCCTGAAGTGCTGCAGCACCATATGTCGGCGTGGTAACCACTAGGCTATTGCACCGACAGAACACTTGATTCTGATTGGTCAATCATGATATTACCAGATAACACCAGCTTAAAGAAATAAAACAGGTTCATCCGGGTACTTCCAATCATCTTGGCCATCAGTGAACATGTTCACATCCATATTTGTATGCTTGTCTCTCACAAAGCATTTTTTGCCAGTTTGGCGACTGAATAATATGTAAGTTAGTCTATGGTCCATTCAGCCGTTTCTGTCTCTGTCAGCTTTGCATTTAATTAAGGAATTAACAAACTATTACGGCAATGTTTTGTGTCAAATGTTAACGTTTGTGGCAAGTTAATAAACGGGATAAAGTACATCCAGGCAGTTGTTTTTGCTAATTAATTTGCGTCACTTCGTCGATAAGCCTGTTGGGCTTTATTCTACGATAACAACTGCCTGGATGTTCTTTATCGCTTACATAATACAGCCTTATATGGTTCTTATAACACTCCTGTCTCTTTGATCTGATATAGACCTGTCTTTAACCTGCCTTGATTTCTTGTATCTGATTGTCCAGTCCACCGATGTCAGCGTAAGTCTCTTGCGGAGCCTTCTCCACCTTCATGACTGTGACAAGAGGGTCTGTGTCGTCCATTAACACCCCAATGACGGCATGGACCTACGAAAAACAAGTTATTTAACAGATCAATCTACCAGTGTTCAGTATCCAGAATTAGCCTGCAGGACTCTGTTGCAGACAGGATACATTTAAAGATTCAAACCCATTCAATTTAAATTAAAGAGGCCATATGGTGCGTTCTAATGTTTTGCTTTTGATTCAGTGTGTAATGTATTTGTTTGCGCACATATGGCTCTGTTTCCTTTTGGTATTATCATGTGTTTTCAGTAATCTGATCATAAGTGGTCAGCCGAGACACATTACCGCTTCCTCCTGGTAATATCATGCAGTCAGACGTGTCCCTTGTGACCAGATCTGTCGAGACTCTTTCCTCTTATTTCGACACGCTCTACCTCATCTTCGTGATGGAGTTTAGTACGCCACATGAATACTACTGCTCTGGTCTGCATATTGTTTTTTGTGGCAGTGCCAAATCAATACCAATCAATCTAATCAGTGCCTAAACTGAGCCACAATGAGGAAAAAAAGATTTCAACTGAATAATATATTAAAATGACTATATAAATTTTACGCAATTAATTGCATCCAAAAAAAGAGTTTGTTTTGACATAATTTGAGCGTGTGTGCTGTACACTCACCGGCCACATTATTAGGAACACCTGTCCAACTGCTTGTTGACGGAAATTTATTAATCAGCCAATCACGTGGCAGCAACTCAGTACATTTAGGCATGTAGACATAGTCAAGACACTCTGCTGCATTTCAAACAGAGCATCAGAAAGGGGAAGAAACGTGATTTAAGTGACTTTGAATGTGGCGTGGTTGTTGGTGCCAGACGGACTGGTCTGAGTATTTCAGAAACTGCTGATCTACTGGGATTTTCACGCACAATCATCTCTAGGGTTTACAGAGAATGGTCTGAAAAATAGAAAATATCCAGTGAGCAGCAGTTCTGTGAGCGTAAATACATTGTCGGTGCCAGAGACCAGAGGAGAATGGCCAGTTGACAAATCTGCAGTAACTGCATGATGCTATCATGTCAATATGGACCAAAATCTCTGAGGAACTTGTTGAATCTATGCCACGAAGGATTAAGGCATTTCTGAAGGCAAAAAGGGGGTCCAACCCGGTACTAGTAAAGTGTACCTAATAAAGTGGCCAGTTAGTGTATATTTATTATGAATATATAAATAATCACATGCATGCATATATTTGAGAAAATCTTTGGTTATATTCAGATATAATATATGTATAAAACTAATTGTATATACATTTAAATATGTATGTATATATGTAACAAAATTGTTTTGTATAGTTTTGTTCTATGTATGTGTGTGCATCACATATACATAATAAATAAATATAATACACACACATATATATTAGGTCAAAAACTTTTATTTTGGATGAGATTAATCATGATTAATCTTAGTCCAGCACTAAAAAAGTTAAAGTATTATAAGTATAATTATAAGTAAATGCAAAATTCAATAAACATGATATTTAATTATATTTATAATAATATCTAATTATAATACTATCTAAAAATCTACCTAACCCACTACAATAAATTCATTTATTAATTATTACACAGCTCTCTAGAATACTTGATTCTGATCATATGGTCAAGAATATTCATGGTATATATATATATATGTATATATATACTGTCACTCTTCTTGTCTGTTTGGCACCATCTTGCAATTAATAATAATAATAATAATAATAATAATAATAATAATAATAATAATA
>CAIGQW010028834.1:1483849-1530485 GCA_903798125.1 Danio choprae
GATAGATAGATAGATAGATAGATAGATAGATAGATAGATAGATAGATTTTGATGTTCACACATTAAATGTACAAAAGTGTTTTTAGGGTGAACTAATGCTTCATAAATAATAATAACGTTCTTAGATGTTTCACGGTTAAAGCTGACAAAGGGTTAAATGATATGGTGGACCAATGTTAAAAGTTCATAAAAATGACAATTGTTTTAGGGTGCACTAACGTGATCAGTCTTTAATATGTCATTAGGCTATAAACAGGTGGCATTTACGTCATACTTTTTATATTAAATTATCTGATCTACAAATTAATAACATCATCTCGCTTCACACATCAAACCCCCAACGTCTCAATAATTAGGCTAATACTAGCTGTTTGTTTTGATATTCATTTAATCAAATGGTTAAGCAGCAATAAATCCATCAATGAACACAATATCACATTGGTGCCACGGTATGATAATTATTTCGTCATATATTGTCTGAATGAAAATATAAAAAACAGACCTGTTGCTTTCTGTTTCGTTGTCAAAATCACAATAACACATTTAGTTGTAATATTATTTTCTTTTTCTTTAGCTAGACAAGACAGTTATAGTTCATTTTATAAGGTTATCTCGAGAGAACTCACCGATAGTTGAAACCACAGTTCCGACGAAATAAAAAGCTCCCGCGAAATCCCAGCGCGCTCGGGTCGCGTCCACGCGGATTCCCGCCACATTGGCCTCCTCATAGTTCCTCAAGAAGTTCTTCAGGTCGTCTTGACTCAGGTTGTACTTGTTCGTGAACTGCTCGATCCGCTGAGCCCATCTCTCCTTGGCCAGCTTCTCTTTCGGCTGCTCGAGCGCCGAAAACACCGCAGCCCCGCACAGCAAGTAGATGATGATCAGCAAAGCCAGCATCAGAAACCTCGCATTGTCTTCATTGAAGCTGCCGATGCTGTTGCAGCAGCATCCAGACCGGCAAGCCATTGTTTGTTATGGGAATATTATAGGGAGAGATGATGGACCACCACATCCCAGTTCATCATGGATCATCGCGCATGGTTCTGTTTAGAGCTCTGGATATTCAGGGATGTTGGCGTCAGATGGGATGCTCTACTGCTCGAGGTGTGTAGTTTCTGGTCTCTGCTCATGGTGTGCGCGCATGTGGTCTGTCTGGAGCGCAGTGCTGGACTGAGGGACCTCCACCTCTCCAAGAGCGCGCAGCCGGCCGCTCAGTGCGTCAGACCTGATCAGCGCACGCACGGGTCACTCACTGACTCGAGATGACAAAAACGAGGGGGAAACCTTTCCTAAACGTGACAAATTGTTGAAAAGGTATTTTTGTAGTCTATTCATTTTTTAAATTTACAATTGAAATCTAAATGATTTGCCCTACTGATTTGCCCCTTGGCCTCACAGTGGCGCAGTGGGTAGCACGTTCGCCTCACAGCAAGAAGGTCGCTGGTTCGAGCCTCGGCTGGGTCAGTTGGCGTTTCTGTGTGGAGTTTGCATGTTCTCCCTGTGTTGGCGTGGGTTTCCTCCGGGTGCTCCGGTTTCCCCCACAAGTCCAAAGACATGCGGTACAGGTAAATTGGGTAGACTAAATTGTCCGTAGTGTATGAGTGTGAATGGGTGTGTATGGACGTTTCCCAGAGATTGCGGCTGGAAGGGTTGCGGCTGGAAGGGCATCCGCTGCGTAAAACATATGCTGGATAAGTTGGCGGTTCATTCCGCTGTGGCGACCCCAGATTAATAAAGCGACTAAGCCGAAATGAAAATGAATGATTTGCCCCTTTTTTCTTTTATTTATATATTTCCTAAATGGTGTTTAAAAGAACAAGGAAATACTTTTTTCCACAGTATTTCCCATATTATTTTTTCTTCTGGAGAAAGTCTTATTTGTTTTATTTCAGCTATAATAAAAACAGTTTTTAATAATAAAAAAAGAACATTTTAATGTCAATATTATTAGCCCCCTTGAGCAATATTTCTTTAGATTTTCTACAGAACAAACCATATAGTTATACAATGGTTTGCCTAATTACCCTAACTTACCTAATTAACCTAGTTAAGCAAATTGCACTTTAAGCTGAATACCAGTATCTTGAAAAATATGTAGTAAAATATTATGTACTGTCATCATGGCAAACATAAAAGAAATCAGTTGGAGAAAATATTTCCATTAAACAGAAATTGGGGAAAATATACAGGGGGCTCATAATTCAGGAAGGCGAATAATATTAACTGATTAACATACAATTCAGTTTCAGAAATACTTTTTAGAACCTACTTATTAATTTTCAAGGCAGCCATTTTTTTCGTTAAAAGGACAGTTCACCAAAAAATTAAAATTCGGTCATAATTTACTCACATTTCACTTGTTTGCATCAAACTGGTTTGCGTTTCTTCTGTTGAACACAAAGAAAGAACCTTTAACCATTGGCATCCATAGTATTGTTTATCCTACTATTGAAATATCTTCTTTTATGTTCAACAACAACAAAAAAAAGAAGTTCATAAAGGTTTATAACCACTTGATTTTTGGATGAACTACCCCTTTAACAACAGATTTTAAAGGGATAGTTCACCTACAACCATTACCATTAAATTACGCTCAAGTAGTCCCAAACCTGTATGAATTTCTATTTTTCTGTTGAAACCAAAAGAAGATATTTTGGAGAATGTTGGAAAGGGGTATAACCACTGATATGGTGCGCAACATTACAAAATTAAACATAAGTCCACAACAAAATGGAAGCAAGAGACAACATAGTGGAAACAGGAGAAAACATAAAGGAAACAACACAAAATACAACAGAATTTGAAAATCAAATATAAGTCCACAACACAACAAAATCACACAATGAATCAAACCAAAACACAACCGAATAATGCCAAAACACACTGCAATCGATAAAGCCAATGTAAGTTCACAACACAATGAAATCACACCAACACAAATCAAACCAAAACACAACACAATGATGTCAAAACACAACAGAATTTAAAAAGCAAATATAAGTTCACAGCCAGCCCGATCTCATGAGGAAACATAACAGTTGTTTGCATTGTCAGAAAGTGACTAATTCATATGAATTCTAATGATTTCACTCCTGGCGACACGGTGGCGCAGTGGGTAGCACAATCGCCTCACAGCAAGAAGGTCACTGGTTCGAGCCTCGGCTGGGTCAGTTGACATTTCTGTGTGGAGTTTGCATGTTCTCCCCGTGTTCGCGTGGGTTTCCTCCGGTTTCCCCCACAAGTCCAAAGACTTGGTGAATTGGGTAAGCTTAATTGTCTGTAGTGTATGTGTGTGAATGGGTGTGTATGGATGTTTCCCAGTGATGGGTTGCAGCTGGAAGGGCATCCGCTGCGTAAAACATATGCTGGATAAGTTGGCGGTTCATTCCGCGGTGGCGACCCCAGATTAATAAAGAGACTAAGCCGAAAAGAAAATGAATGAATGAATGAATGATTTCACTCCTACAAAAATGTCTGTTTTTTAAAAAGAGGTGTGCTCCCAAACCCCACCCCTAAACCTACCCTCATTGGCGGATGAGCAAATCTTAGTAAAATATATGAATGAACCCCATACACTTATTCACACCACAATTAAACATACATTTTATATTTAGTTTTGATTTGAAAACTACAGTTGGTGACTTGTGTGAGAATGTTCAGACCGCCCACAAAAACATATGCAAGCAATTGTCTGTTTCCGCTGGCCAACTGCCCCTAGTGGTCAGGAGCATTTCTGCTTTATTTTTATATTTGCTATATTCTATTGTGTTGTGGTTTGTCTCTGTTGAGTTGTGGCTTGTTTCCATATTGTGAGCTTATGTTTACTTTTTACATTCTGTTGTGTTGTGCACTTCTGGGTCAATTTTGGGTCAACATTGGGTCAACATTGACATCCATATTAGAGAAGAAACACCAACATTCTTCAAAATGTCAAAAACTTAAACATGATTGAACAAGCAGAGGGTGAATAATTGAAGACAGAATTTTTATTTTTTTGGATGAACTATTACTTTAATATCACACCACTGCGTTTGGCATGCCTTTTCATGCCTTTTCATTAAAAAGGAACAAAAGTATGGTCAACGACAGAAAAAAATGCAAACATGATCCAGATATTCCTGGAATGAATTAGTGGGTGTTTTCCTACATTTAAACAGCCACAGAAAACTAAAAAAATTAAATAAATTAATTAACTAAATAAAATTAACACACAATGGTTTGCTGGTTATATACACAGTTGTGGCCAAAGGTTTTGAGAATGACACAAATATTACTTTTTCACAAAGTTTGCTGCTAAACTGCTTTTAGATCTTTGTTTCAGTTGTTTCTGTGATGTACTGAAATATAATTACAAACACTTCATACGTTTCAAAGGCTTTTATCGACAATTACATGACATTTATGCAAAGAGTCAGTATTTGCAGTGTTGGCCCTTTTTTTTTTTAGGACCTCTGCAATTCGACTGAGCATGCTCTCAATCAACTTCTGGGCCAAATCTTGATTGATAGCAACCCATTCTTTCATAATCACTTCTTGGAGTTTGTCAGAATTAGTGGGTTTTTGTTTGTCCACCCGCCTCTGGTTAGTTTCCAGGCCATGGACCCAAAATTTCAACCTTTTGGTCTCCGAGCCACTTAGATAACACTTTTGCCTTATGGCACGGTGCTCCATCGTGCTGGAAAATGCATTGTTCTTCACCAAACTGTTGTTGGATTGTTGGAAGAAGTTGCTGTTGGAGGGTGTTTTGATACCATTCTTTATTCATGGCTGTGTTTTTGGGCAAAATTGTGAGTGAGCCCACTCCCTTGGATGAGAAGCAACCCCACACATGAATAGTCTCAGGATGCTTTACTGTTGGCATGACACAGGACTGATGGTAGCGCTCACCTTTTCTTCTCCAGACAAGCCTTTTTCCAGATGCCTCAAACAACAGGAAAGGGGGCTTCATCGGAGAATATGACTTTGCCCCAGTCCTCAGCAGTCCATTCGCCATACTTTTTGCAGAAGATCAATCTGGCCCTGTGTGTGCAGATGTGCTCACACCTGCCTGCTGCCATTCCTGAGCAAGCTCTGCACTGGTGGCACTCCGATCCCGCAGCTAAATCCTCTTTAGGAGATGATCCTGGCACTTGCTGGACTTTCTTGGATGCCCTGAAGCCTTCTTAACAAGAATTGAACCTCTTTCCTTGAAGTTCTTGATGATCCTATAAATTGTTGATTTAGGTGCAATCTTAGTAGCCACAGTATCCTTGCCTGTAAAACCCTTTTTATGCAATGCAATGACGGCTGCACGCGTTTCTTTGCAGGTCACCATGGTTAACAATGGAAGAACAATGATTTTAACCATCACCCTCATTTTAACATGTCAAGTCTGCCATTCTAACCCAATCAGCGAGACATAATGATCTCCAGCCTTGTGTTCATCAACATTCTCACCTGGGTTAACAAGACGATTACTGAAATGATCTCAGCAGGTCCTTTAATGACAGCAGTGAAATGCAGTGGAAATGCTTTTTTTTCAGGATTAAGTTAATTTTCATGGCAAAGAAGGACTATTCAATTCATCTGATCACTCTTCATAACATTCTGGAGTATATGCAAATTGCATTAAGTGTAAATTTACAATATTTATTTTGCTATTACACATTGTTAGTCTTAAATCAAACAATTAATCTGTTCTACTGATAATTTTTAAAATCAAAATCTAATCATTTGCTTTTGCTCTGGAATGGCAGTCGTTCTCTGTTGATGTCAGTTTGACGAATTGGGTGAAAAATATGCTTAGCCACGCCCCTCCAACCATTAGTTTGCTATGAGTGAAAGATAACAGAAGTAGCGCAAAAATAAAGCCCTCGCTCCCTACTCAATATTCTGTTTCAGTTGTTAATACACCATCATACTAAAATAAAAGTCCGCATCAAATTACGGTTCATGCAAACTTTAGTAATAAATACAACGAAACACAGGAGATCACATGGCAGTGTTATTCAGTGTGTTGGCGTAATTTTCACTGAAACAGGCAGACAGGTTGGGACTTATTGAGCAGCCTCTCCACACTTTTATAATGGCCAATAGCCTTTCATTTATTGACCTTACTTCTCAGGTTAGAGCAGGCACTGCCATTGTAACTTAATTGTAACTTAAATCACTTCCATTGGTTTTGGAATGATATACAACAAATGTCTTCCTGTCTTCCTATGGAAATTACGTCAATACACTGAATAACACTGCATGATTGTTACTGCCATGTGATCTCCTGCGCTTTCACGTAACTACTAATAATTCATATTTATATTACTATTTATACAACAGTTCTGTCTGGTTCTTGAATCTGATTGGCTGATAGCCGTGTGTTATTCTGTCAGTAACAGCACTAATCCAGCCTCTTAACCCTTCACCCTTGTGTATTTCTCGGCCCACATACAGCGACAAGCAGAGGACACTCTACAGTTTGACAAATATTGCTGCTGTTGGGCAACATAATGTACTTTTGAGGCTTTTTTTAGTAGAGAATATAGTTGTTTAGATTGCAACTATGCAGTTTATTTATACGGATAGTGCCTATTTTAAAATATTTATAATTTCTGAGAGACAGCGCATCGGTGGCCATTAGCCTGTCTTTGAGCAGTTGACGATTGACGATGTTCATCCACAAGATGGCGACAGAGACCGCATAATAAACCCTAAGAGAAAACAGCGTAATTTCAAACTACAGCTGATCAAATAATTATTAAACAGGTAAATGACTTTCTAAGTCGATTTCTCTCTTTTGTATATATTGTAGTGCTGTATTTATACCTTTACCAGAGATGGGTTGCAGCTGGAAGGGCATCCGCTGCGTAAAACATATGCTGGATAAGTTGGTGGTTCATTCCACTGTGGCGACCCCAGATTAATAAAGGGACTAAGCCGGAATGAAAAGAATGAATGAATGAATGAATGAATGTATTTATACCATAGTAATATTGTCATCTCCAGATTGCAACAGAGAAATACTGGGAAATCTCTGTAGATGGATGGCATTTCATGCCGTTCAGCCTTATAATCTTAAAAAGTGAGCAAAATCACCTGTTTTGTCATCACTTCAGACGTTACGCCAGAGAATCATTAGTATAGTGAATGAGCAATGGTTTCTGCTTTTCTGACATCAGCTGCAGATGTGAAGGAATGGCAGAAGAAAGTAGTTCATCTTACAATAGGATTTTGAGACTCTCCGTGTTTGATTTTCTTTTTTAACACACGATTATGCCGTCGAACTGCAATATCACACCCGTAGCAGTGCAATGTGGCTGTATAACATCATATACAGCCACATCGCACTGCTACTCGTGTGATATTGCTTATATAACTAATAATTCTAATAAACTGCCTTAGACTTTACCAGTGTTAACCCATAGACTGGTTACACCACTTTATTCACCACAGAAAATCTTTGAATGACTTATTCATTCATTCATTCATTTTCTTTTCAGCTTAGTCCCTTTATTAATCTAGGGTCGCCACAGCGGAATGAACCACCAACTTATCCAGCATATGTTTTACGCAGCAGATGCCCTTCGAGCTGCAACCCATCTCTGGGAAACATCAACACTCACACACACTATGGACAATTTAGCTTACAATTCACCTATAGCGCATGTTTTTGGACTGTGGGGGAAACTGGAGCACCTGGAGGAAACCCACGTGAACACGGGGAGAACATGCAAACTCCACACAGAAATGCCAACTGACCCAGCCAGGGCTCGAACCAGCGACCTTCGTGCTGTGAGGCGATTGTGCTACCCACTGCGCCACCGTGCTGCCCCTAGAATGACTTAAATTCTTATAATAACTCAATGATTTTTTTCTGTCATTGATAATGTGTTTTCAGGTTTTATCAATTGATCGCATCTTTGTTATATTTAGAATGAAAATAAAATAATTAAAAGAATGCACAAAACTCTTGCAGATAGTCGTGTAACATTAAGCATGTTTGCATTATTAGATAAGATGGGAATGCATCACTGCGATCAATAGTGCATGACCTTTCAGATCTGGTTGGGAAATTTTCAACATTTACTCTGAGACGTCCAGAGGCTACTTCTGCAAATGTCACAGTTTGGACAGGGTGATGAAAATCCATTATGCATTTAAGACAGACAGACACCCTGTATTTATAGATTCTTTCCTAAACTGTCCGATTGATTGGTTTAGGCATTGAAGTCTGATGCATTGCATTATTTTTAGAGCTCAGAAATGTGTTTGTGCTCAGAACATTTTTAGGACCTTGGATAGTTCATTCTCTCACATTGGAACACAAGTATGCTTATTACTATTTTTTCTATATGCCAAAATCAGCATATAATGTTTGTTATGTATAGACAGTCCTTATTCAGATCAGAGTGTTTGTCTTTAAAGTCATTAGCCTTTAGGTTTTGGAGAAGCCGCGATATTATCATTCAAAATAATTGACCTACAAGTCTATTTCTCTGGGTTGCAAGCTAAATTAAGCAACAAACATTTATGGAAAACTGGGTGGAAAAAACAGGCAACAAGGTCGACCACTTTCAGCCTCGACCCACATGCATGTCAATTATTTTTGAATGTCCGAAATTAATGAAAGCCTCATTGGGTTTCAGGCCATAAACTGGACCAAATGTGAATTTATCATCCCGTTGCTAGACTTAAAAGAACTTTCCCAGCTGTGCATCCTGTGATATATATGCTGTCGGATTCTCTGTCTTTGATTGGTTAGTATATATTGAATAGGTGTAACTTAAAACAAAGAATTACCACAATGTTTTGTTCATTTTGATTTTATTTATGGTTTTTCTTTTCACCTTTTTAGTCACATGGAAGGTGCACAATCCAGAGTGTCTGTTTTGTGTTGGCTTAGTGTCTGGAGATCTGTAAATGAAAGAAAATAGAAAGTTAGACAAATGGTGTTTGGTTAATGATGATCTTTGGATGCGTCTCTTTCAGCACCCTTGGCATAAAGTCAGTGCATCGATCAGGGCATCAGCCATTTTAAGCGCTGCCTTGTTGGAGGAGTTGGCCCACACACAGAAAGCTGTTTTATTTTAACTATGGGAGGGGAGGAGATTACTTATTAAGAGTGAGGAGAATGTTATTTGGGAAATATATATTTTTTTCTACAAATGCTTATTGGTTTTTATGGTGAAAAATACCAAAAGTTTTAATTCAGTGCTTGTATGATGATGTTGGAGATCATTTGGCAGAATGTAGAATTAAAAAGACAATGATCTAAATACTGTTTTCATTGGACCATTTGAATTTGAAGGGAGGAGCTTCATTTATTTAAGGCTAACTGTTCTAAATGAAATTGAGCTGTACTTGAAATGGCAGCCAACATTATCTGTATTAGCGTGTGAGATGTGAATATTTGTGGAAGTTTTGTTTTGTTTTGTTTTGTTTGTACTTTGGCGCAGTGGGTAGCACGATCGCCTCACAACAAGAAGGTTGCTGGTTCAAGCCTTGGCTGGGTCAGTTGGCATTTCTGTGTGGAGTTTGCATGTTCTCCCCGTGTTCGCGTGGGTTTCCTCCGGGTGCTCCGGTTTCCCCCACAAGTCCAAAGACATGCGATACAGGTGAATTGGGTAAACTAAATTGTCCATAGTGTATGTGTGCGAATGAGTGTGTATGGATGTTTCCCAGTAATGGGTTGCAGCTGGAAGGGCATCTGCTGCGTAAAACATATGCTGGATAAGTTGGCGGTTCATTCCGCTGTGGCGACCCCAAATTAATAAAGGAACTAAGCTGAAAAGAAAATGAATGTATGTACTTTGTATTTTTTGTGCTCTTATGCTAATGCATACCAGTAATAAATATGAAAGCCAATTGCAAGTGACTTCAGACGTTGCGCTAGTTTTGTGCTGCCTACTTTATTTGTACTAAGAATGGCTTCACAACAAACGGTGTCAGAAGTGGGAAGTGATGCCTTTGTGGGATAACAACAGGCAGTAAAGTAAGGTAAGAGGAAGTATAAAGATGGCTGGCAAAGGACAGGCTGGACCTCAGCGAGTTACCAGAGCTCACAAAATTGCTGTTACCTTCAGGAACTTGCAAGCTGCTAGCTCAGTGGCAAGGGCCCTATGTTGTGAATGGAATATATGAGATTTTGTGTCCTGAAAGGGGACGTCCCAAGCAGATCTTACATGTCAATTTGCTGAGGGAGTTCAAAGAAAGGAAGGTGGAATCCCAGGAGCAATTGACCATGATGGTGCAGGCTGTTGAAGGTGCATCCCCCTGATGTTGGATTAGGAGCAGAGACTGGAAGTCAGCAACCAGTATTGAGAGTTTAAACTAATTATCACATTTTCAAAGCAAACATATATAAGAAATAATGATGATCGGTCATTGAATTATTAGAAAATAATGTACGCTCAATGTGGTGATGTGGCCATGATGTGTGCATTATTTTCTAATAACTTAAATAACTTTAATATTCAACTTATTATAAGGTTACCACACCTGAAGACAGATTTCAAGACTGTTGTATTTCAAGACATTGACATTTTCAAGACATTTTAAAGAACCTGATAAGAAACCATTTTTATTACACACAATGAAGGTAAAGAATCACCTGATGCACCTGATGTTTCATTCAGGTCAACATTCCAGTTGTTTAGTATGTGGGCTGCACACTTCACCTTCACATTTCAATCCAAAGTCGGTTCAGTCCCTCTTTGAATGACCCCCATTGTCCAGTGGAGAGTGTAACCTTCAAAGCTTTGAAGAGAAGGGACTGATGTTCCTCTCTCTCTGGATAAAAGCTGCTTCCTTTCATTCGGAAGAGTCACACTGGCTGTAGATTTTCGCGCATGTATGAATGTATGCGCATGTATGAATCTTTTAAATTATTATTTTCACCTTCATTTAGTACTAATTCCCAATTTACAGTCACAAAAACAGAAGTTTTTGGTATATTGGGCTAACTATTAGGAAGTAGAGTAGGGTGTAATTGAAAGGGATATTTTCAACATTACCTGTTTGCAAATCTAAACAGTGTTTCATCTCTGCTGGATCAGTGTTTGTGTTTTTACGCGTCTCCTCCTCCTCTACACAGTTGGTTTGATGTCTGTCCTGCCAAAAGCACACATCGGCCTCCTGGGAGTTTTGAGGTCTTCCTGACATCAGATGGAAATCTACAGCACCGATGCACAAAGGACAGAGCACTGAACATTGCCTGCGAATGAAAACAGAGGTTAGAATTTGTAATTTGGAGTAACAACAAAATCAGTTTCACTGAACCACATGCAATCATAGAAATTCTAAAGACCTTAGTTTTTATAAAGAGCTCTTCTATTATGTTGAAGCCGAACTATCATTATCTTTCCTTCTGAGTAAACTAACAAAAGAAAACCGAATAAACTTGTAATAGACTAAAGTGTGCCCCTATTATGCGCACATAAAGGCTCTTCATTTTGTTTTTGAAGCCTCTTGTATTTGTTTCTACAGTCAATTGCAATCAAAAAAGACTTTAATTTCCTCATAATATACTGTCTGAGACAGTTGGTTCAAGGATTTGGTCACTTGGTCGCTTTCATATTGGTGTATTATATAATTTTTTGCTCCTGTTTTGATTGGATATGACTGTCATGTAAGCATGAAAAAAGCACATTGCTTCCAAAATGTTCAGGTTCCCTATGAGGAAATAATTCAGAAATGTATCAGATATACATCCATTTGCTTCAGTCATAAACATACTGGATATTCACTTACCAATTGAAGTTGTATGTCATTGAAAAACAGTAGCAAATGATTCTATCTGGCATCCCCCTGACCTTATCAGCCTAAGGGGCTGTTTATATGAGAATGCTTTCAGCCAAAAACACACAACATTTTATGCGTTTTGTCTGTTTGTTTACAGGGCTACATCTTTTTTTGGGAAGGAAAAAGCATAAATCTAAAACGGGTTACAAAATGGAAGTTTTCAATAATCTGCCATTGTGGTGGTTCGTATAAACATCCAAAAATGAGAGTCTTTGAATACAATGACATAGTGAGTGTGGATAGTATGTGTTTAGGCAGGTGTAGATTAAAGGAAAGAGTAAACAAACACAACAGTGGAAAACGTGGTAGTGTTGTTGTTGCTCAAGGGTTTGCTAACGCTTCATCAGCAAAATTTGAATTTACTTCACATTACAACCAACAGTGGAGACTCTTCATACGCACACGGCGAATTAAATTACTGTTTACTAACAAGGTGTAATGTAATACATCATGTTTGGTCATTTTTATTTTAAAAATATTATAAAACTTGTAAAACCCTTCTGTTTTTGGCTACATCATTGTCATGTAAACGTAGCCTAAATAGTACAGCAAATTACACCTGCATTATATAATTAGCTTTAAAAAATACAAATAAATATTTTCTTGTGTAACACAAGTGTAAATCTAATGTAATTCTGAGGTAATTTATAGTTTATTCCTCATTACAAATATTCTCCTAAGATGACAATGGCCTTTTTGTTTACAAGTTTGTGGGTGTTTGTGTGTTTTTTGTGGTTGCTCTCATATGATTTGCATTCGGAGGTGGGAACTCAATAAAGATAATGAGGTCAGACAGGAAAGATTGTACCTCACGTTCATTTAATACAGATTACAAAACCAAATAACATTTGTTTCCAGTTTTCAGTTTTTACAGCTTTATATCTTTATTTATATACTCAAGAAAAGCTAATTTATATACTCCATGAGGCAAGAATTTGCTGAGATTCAGCTCTTTTTTTCTAATGTTGGTGCATTTGACAACACCAGGGGGTTCACAACCATCAAGCTGAAATGATCACAAAGTACAGAATGATGTCATCAAAATTCTTGATCCATATTGGCAAAAGTGAGAGACTATAATGTATACATCCTTTAGACGATTTTTAAACCTGTTATTGTCTTGGAGCATAACAAAGCCCATTTTTACGCCAGACAAGAAGCACTGCATTAAATTACATTGAACCACACCATGTCTTTAAAACATGGTAATTTATTTTACCACAGTATTTTCAATAGAGCTTCTGAGCTTGCCTGCTGATCCTAACATAGCTTGCGTTTAAACGGCCTTTTGTCTCATTTTATGCCTGAACAACTAAATGAATGTTTAAGTCTATTTAACTGATTATACTTGAATTAAATTACATCATCGATGGTGTAAAAAGAACCTCATTCACCGGAAGTTTATCAGTGACTGAAAAACACTTGCCGTGCATATAGCCCAATGGAAATGTTTGCCAGCATGTTTGAGTGTTGCTAGGGTTATGATAGATGGTTTCTGAGGGAAAAATAAAATTAGAAACCTAGCTTGTAAAAGTAAAAAAATAAATGTTATTGAACAATGGATTCCAGTTATATGAGACATTTCAATGTGTGACTACTTTTGATCACTGTAGCGTCATCCTCAGGCCAATTGGGGCAATACTTGGGTGACGTTGTACCACACATATATATTTTATGGAAAATGTCATATGAAAACATAATAATAACAATAGGGCTTTAATACTATGCAGTTTTAGTTATTCTTTAAGAATTGCAATAATCTAATCTGGTGGTCATAAAAGCATGAACTAGCTTTTCTGCATCTGACGTAGATAGCATGACTTTTAGCTTAGCAATATTTCTGAGATAAAAGAAGGCTGTTTTTGTGGCATGGGAGATATGGTTTTCAAAAGTTAAGTTGCTGTCTAATATAATACCCAGATATTTTAAAGTAGAGTTGTGAGATCTGCTGTTTACAGGATTTTGGCCCAATAAGTATTATTTCTGTTTTGTCTAAATTTAAAAGAAGGAAATGGTTGGTCATCCAGTATTTTACATCTTTAATACACTCAGTTAGCTTAGACAGTTCAGACGTCTCATCAGGTTTTGTTGTAATAAATAATTGAGTATCATCTGCATAGCAGTGAAAGCTGATTCTGTGTTTTCTGATAATGTATCCCAGGGGTAGCATGTATATTGTAAACCGCAAAGGGCCTAAAACTTGAGGCAATAATAATGCCTCAACTGCAACTTTAGCTCTGGCTGCCTCTAACTGGTGGTAACTTTGATTTACATGAATGTGAATGCTCGCACGGGTTCTTGCTGTGCTTGGGCTGAAGGCACCACAATAGAGGGTTTTGTGGAGGAATGTAGTTTTCTCTCATTATTTCTCACTATATTCTCAGTAGCTTTTTTAACTCACTTTTTGCTGTTTCCCTGTTCCTGTTACCATGGACACTGTTTACGACACCTAGATAGTCTAGTCTGGTAGGTATTGGGTAGGTACTACACTGCTCTGTATCATTTTGTATGAGTGAAATAAGATTTAGTAAGACAGCGGTAATACATTTTGTACCACTTGTAAGGTGAACAATACAAAACGGAGAATCAACATTAGAGAATAATTCAAGAAAAATAGTTGTTGTTTTTTTTAAACCTGACAAAAAAATAGAGGGAAAGCAAATCTCTCATTTGTCAGGTAAATCCTATTCTTTGTTACTGGTTTATTTGGTTTTGGGCAGGCAGTGCAATTCAAGGGTCCCACACTCATGTATCACATTACATTTTCACTTCAGCAAATCAGTTTTGAGCGAACGCAGAAGCCTGTCAGAAGCCTGACAGAATATTACTAGCAATAGTTATTTTCATTTTTTATTGAGCTCTAACGTGTCAAGCATCACTAACTATACTTCAGCTGATTCCCTAAGTTATAAGGGGTCACCTTAGGAGAATGAACTGCCAGCATAACAAAAAAATAAGAAAGTGGTCTGGCTGCAGACCAGATGCACATGCAAACCCCAACCCAACCCCTCACAGTGACGTCACTAATTTACTTTATAGAGTGCATGTGTCTGAGACTGCTTGTGTGTGGAAGTCTGCAGCCACATCCTATTGGAAAAAAGGGAAATATTTAGTTTACTGTTTTGTTAAAACTTTAGTTTTGTTTGCAAGATATGCTGGTTAATTCCCTCTTTTGACAATGAAAGATTCAATTATTTTGTTTGCAAAAAAAAAAGAAGCTCTTTTCTGTTTCTTTTTAAATGAAACTTGTCTTTTACATTTAAACTAAAATGTGAACTTTTTGAAGATGACTTCAATTTCAAGAAATTTGTGCTTTGATTTCAACTTGATACTTCACTATCATCACTCACTCACTCACTATATTCTATATATACAATATTGTATATGAGTATTTGTCCCTCATATACGACTAAGAATACGATGCTTTTTGTATGATTCATATGATCTGCATTACCAAAATGCTATTTCATTTCACCATAATGTTTGGAATTTTTAGACAGTCCCTTACCCACACTTCTTCCCTAATTAACCACATTTATTTGGCAGAGGCATTAGAACAGGATTTACAGTCTATTCCAGAAACACATTTCATCAGTACATGTGAGCCCTGCATGAGATCAAATCAACGATTATACTGTAAAACAATGCTTTACCAATAATCAAGCTACACAAATCCCAAACTTTTACATAGATGCATGTATTTAAATTAAGGTTTGTTCATATTTGCCTTACAGTAGGGACATTATTGTTGTAAATGCTCCTATGGGCCATATACAGTTATACAGTATATTAAGATTCTTTTGCTGAATAAAAGGAGCCATTTTTTACTTTATTAGCCTATTACGCTTGTTTATATTAAATACACCTGAGTATGACCTTGTTAATATGTTAACTGCAAACATATGTTAGCAAAGATGGGCTGAGGATTACCAGTTTGCCAACAAATACTTGAGAAAGTTATTAAAATGTTTAAAAACAATGTTCCTCGAAGAAAGATAGGAAGACATTTGGATATTTCACCTTCAACAGTGCATAAAATAATTAAAAGATTCAAGGAATCTGGAGGAATATCAGTGCGTAAAGGACAAGGGTGCATGCCTAAGCTGAACTACTGTGATCTCTGATCTCACCAGTTAAAACTGTACTGTGCCAAAAGGAAACCCTATGTTAACAGTGGCTCGGAGGCATCTGGGATTTTTTGGGAGAAATGCTCCAGACCAAAGAAGAAAAGAATCATCCAGACTGTTACCAGCAACAAGTCCAAAAGCCAGGGTCTGTCATGGTATTGGGTTGTCTCAGTGTTCTTGGCAAACGTAACTTGCACTTCTGTGATGGCACCATTAATGCTGAAAAGTACATAGAGATTTTGGAGAACAATATGCTGCCTTCTTTTCCAGGGACGCCCAATGCATATTTCAAAAAGACAATGCTATACCACATTCTGCACACATTACAAAGTCATGACTGTGGAGGAAGAGGATACAGGTACTTGACTGGCCTGCCTGCAGTCCCGACCTGTCTCCAATAGAGAATGTGGGGCATATTTTGAAGCGCAAAATGCAACAACAAAGACCCCATACTGTTGGCCCCCTTAAGACTTCAGTCCCTAGACGTCTTTTAAGTGTAGTGAAAAGGAATGATAACATTACAAAGACGTAAATGTTTTACTATTACAACTTTTTTTTTAAATGTGTTGCAAGAAGCATAATTAGATGAGGAACACATTAAATAATGTTTGTTGTGTTGTCTGCAATGAAACAAGTCAAAGTAAATTTAGAAATCACTACTTTCTTATTTTATTTGCGCTTTCCAAACTGTCCCAACTTTTTGTGATTTGGGGTTGTAAAAAAAAAGAAGAATATGTGATATTTATAATGCTATGGTTGTTTGCTGACCATCAGCAGTGCATTTATATCTATATACAGCAGTGCTTCTATGAAACGGCGGGCAAGAGAAATGTAAGAGAAATGTTTTAAATTGCAGCAGATGACTGACTGACCTTCCATCTTCTCTCTGAAGGCAGATCAAATGGCAGAGCTCTGTGATTACAGGCCTCAAGTCAGACAGTGTTCTTAAAGCCAAACAGGGTCATTAGTCCCTGTCCATTTTTTCATTTTCTGCAGTCTGTTTTTCAGCAGGACAGTCTGCCATTAAACCTCCAAGGTTACTACAAACAGCACTGCAGACGCTCAGTTTGCATGGCTTAAAGAAGTATTTCACCCCGAAACTTAAATTTGATGATGATTTACTCACTCTCAGGCCATTCAAGATGAAGGTAACATTTTCGTCCCCTTCAGTAGAGCATTAAAGAAGTTTTCAGCTAAACCCGCGGGCATTGGTGATTCATAAAATGAGAGTCTACAGCTACTTGTACCTTGAGAGTGTAAAAAAACACATACAGGTAAAACAAAACATTTCTTTGGGACATACATCCGATTGAAACGGTTTTCTTTAATGGGAAACAAAATATAGGGTTGTACATGATTTCGTCTTTTGGGAACCGATTGGATCTTTGGGTGTTGTTGACAAAATTGAATTTGAATGCCAGTTTGTGCTCAGTTGTGGAGGATTTTACTGTCTACTGGAATCGCCATTGGCATTCTCTGGTGCAGAATGTTTTCAGATGCACAATGATGATGAGAACGAGGAGCTAAATTTTACAGATGGAATCGTATCATATTTGTTCAAACCACCATATTTGGGCAGAAACCAGATCAGCACAGATAGCCCCAATCCTAAAGGCAAATTATGTGACTAGAAAATATTTGGTATGTTTGGTATTAGATTAAAGTTTATTAAGGCAAATTGAATTTTTACTAAATAATAAAGTGCACAGATGCATAATTTATGACAAGCACTACTATATACATGTAAAAATAAGAAGAGAACATTTTGATTTCATGCCGACTTTAACTGCTGCAACAATTCTTAGTGCTTACTGCCATGCCTGTTTTTGTACTCTTGACTGTCTTGTGTTTCATGATTGTTTGCTGCCTGATCCGACCCTAATGGTGGACAGACAGGCTTAGTGAAACACTAAAACAGTTGAAGCAAAAAGTGTTAAGGCTTCGAAACATTTTAACGCCCGGCTCTGCAGTGGCAAAAAGAAACAGTTAAGCAAAATTGACAAATATAACCTATGTTGTATAATCAAGACCTCAAGTGATTTAAGGGGAGTAGACAGTGATTGGATTGCAGACTTGGGTTTGATTTTAGAGTGAAGCTGTCATTTAAAATGTGTGTTTTTATTACTCTGTTCTTGTAATGTGCTGTAACATCAGTCTGACATGAGTTATTATGGTCATTAAAAAAAATTACAGTGAAAAAGACATCAATGACTAGGGCGGTGCGGTGGTGCAGTGGGTAGCGCTGTCACCACACAGCAAGAAGGTCGCTGGTTCGAGCCTAGGCTAGGTCAGTTGGCATTTCTGTGTGGAGTTTGCATGTTCTCCCCGTGTTCGCACGGGTTTCCTCCGGGTGCTCCGGTTTCCCCCACAAGTCCAAAGACATGTGCTATAGGTGAATTGGGTATGCTAAATTGTCTGTAGTGTATGTGTATGGCAGTGTATGTGTATGGGTGTTTCCCAGTGATGGGTTGCAGCTGGAAGGGCATCTGCTGCGTAAAACATGTGCTGGATAAGTTGGCGGTTCATTCTGCTGTGGCGACCCCTGATTAAAAAAGGGACTAAGCTGAAAAGAAAATGAATGAATGAATGAATGAATGGGACAATATACTGACAGGAAGCAAAATTTGAGAGAAAAAGGACGTCCCGCATTGCAGTTACACTGTCGCAGTTCCATCAGCCATCCCTCCCCAACCCTCACTTGCACTTTTGGATTACCCCTGTCATTGCTGTTCGCTCCTGACTTCAACCCTGCCTGTTTCAATCATTCTATTAATAATTCTTAACCTGGAATCTCACCTCTGCTGTATGTCCCCATTTCATAACAATGTGTTTCTCACACATTAATAGGGATTTTTGTTAAAGTGTATATTGTAAAACACAGTAAAAATCGCTTCTAATGTTGAACGGTGATGTATATATCAGGGCTGAACGATGAATCAAAATAAAATTGCATTTGCAATTTAGCAAAATCTGCAATTTTCTTGCACATCCTGTGAGGAAAGTACAGAAATGATCAGCAGTAAATCTCCTCTAAAGGCAAGAGGGGGCTCTCGCGAGTTGCACGGAACCACCAAATGTGCCCCGAAGAAACATTGTTTATAAATCAATATAGCGGTCGGAGAATAAACTGAAGATTTTTTTCTGATTTCATTGATTCATCAAAATTAATAAACACACGGCCACAACAACATATGGCTTATCTGAGTGCTTCTTATTAGACTTTTCCTGATACTATGAAATCTGTTTCGTGCTTTATTCTGCGTAAGAAGCCACATCATCTCACAGGACTTATTTCAAACGCTCGACTGAAGTTATAAGGTCATTTTGGACCAAAAATGTCATTATATGTGGCAGTTACACATGCTTTCAGATGTAACATTAGCAGCATTTACAACATAGGGCGATAGGGCACTACGCAAACAGCTATTAATATCGCAGAATGCTTATCTGCACTTTAACTATACAATGATGAAACAGTTTTCATAAAGTAGCTTGGCAGTGAACTGTCTTAAACACTGGTCAATCTAACCACACGTTATATTTCGGTGATCTATACCTTTAATTGTCAAGAGGGAAATAATTTCCTTGTGTTTTCTGTATTAAAAAAGTTATTCAAAAGACAAAACAGGCACAATAAGATCTATATTAGAAAAGCATTACAGTAGCCGAACAGCTTGTTCACCCACAGCTGCTCATATCCTGTTGGAACAGAAAACAGAAGCACTGCTTACTGATATTGTGCTGAGAGACTCAGTATGAGAAAGCCTGTGGCAGTGAATCCAAATGAAAGGAGGATGTGCCCACAGAGACGTGAGGGTGTATCAGATGGTCTGCATATATGAAAAAACCAGACCCGGTGGAGCTGAATTCTGATGCCTCTCTCTCCCTCATTACCAGAGCAGATTCACACGAGTCACAATCTGTTTCCTCTTCATTAGCCAAACACAGACATGAGAACCAGGGGCTTTTGGGGAACAATTGATTGGATGGATTGAGCGAATATGGATTTTTATAAGGGATTTGTCATTTTCAGGGTAAAATATGCAAGGGCCGACTCGGTTTGTATATCACTAAATGAGTTAAATTATGATAATTTTATGCAATATCCCCGACTGATTCCTCTATATGTGCTGTGATGTGGTTGCTATGGTGTTCAGAGCGGTTTTAGCATTTTGCAGTGACTAAAGTATTCTGGGTTTGTGGTATCTTACTTACTAAAAGTCACATTTTTTTTACTAAGCTTACTGGCGGTTAAGTAAACGAGAGGACACCTGCTCCAAGCATTTATTTAAACAACATAATTTGACTTACAATTATAATTTGACTTTCAATTATTCCACATACATATGATTATAAATTGAAAACAATGTAATGTTTCTCTTAAAACCCCACTAACTTTGATTGCATGGACAAAACAAAGCAAAAAAAAATACAACAATCAATACAATAAACTAACCTAAATAAGCATTTCTAAAAAAAATGTTAACAATATCAACGAAAAACAAAACAACACATAATTTTGCTTAATATTTTCTTACAAAAAACATACTAAACCAAGCAAACAAATAAAAAAACCCTTCTTGAATATCTTTAAAGAAAATACAAATTAAAAACAACCAAGTAACATAAAACCCCCCTAGCAAAACCTCAAACACAATGCTAATCTTTGAACAATACAAAGCAAAACACCAAACGAAAACAACACACTGACATTTCTCAAAATGTATTCTTACAAAAACAAACAAAACCAACCAACACTAAAAACATTTCTCAAAATATCTGATTTTTAACTACAAAACAAAAAGCAAAGCAACACTTTTATAACAAGACTAAAACAGTGCTTTAAAAATAGTCTCACGAAATCAAAACACCTTACCATTTCTGTAATAAAGGTGACCTACGGGTGAGCAAACAATGATAGGGCTTTCATTTTTGGGTGATCCCCATTAAAACATTTAAATTGAATATTGAACCTAGATCATCGGTGTTGTCTTTGGATCCCACTAGACTCTTACACAAACATGCCCTCAAACACATTGTCATTGACTGTACGGGTGAAGCCCATGAGGGGACAAACCCTCTGGCAACCTCTCAGCGTTGCTTTGGGCAACACTGATTACACGGTTACATGGATGGGTGTAGAGAAACAGCTAACAAAACCCTTCTGTATTTAATTCTCATGATGTGGCAGGACCACAAAAAGCAATGCTGACCCAGTCAGGTGAGCTGTGTTTCCCTGCAGCGAGTTTCCCTTTTCCCATAGGAGCTATTTAAAAAAGGGTTACCTGGCATCCTGTGAATGGCTCATGTCACTCTACGAGCACAACAAAGCTCTAATGATGTCAACACAGTAATCGCAAATTACACAATAAACATCCTTAAAGGGGTCCTATTATACTTTTTACTTTTTGAATGTTGGTCAGTGTGTAGTGTGTATTTTTGAGCATAAATAATGTGTACAAATTTACAAATCTCAAAGTTTTGTTTTAAAAAAATCTCTTTATAAGATCTATATGAATAGTTTGTTTGGATCACAAGCATTGTTTTCTGGTGTCTGTGATGACTAAAGCAGCCCAAATCTATGGACTATGGGAATTCAAATGGTTGGGGCGTGGGAGGGCCAAAACAACAATAACGTTGCCACTTTTGTGTCTTCCTATATCCATGCCTGCAAATATTCTACATGATCCACTTGACCAATATTCTTAGCTCAAATGGATTACTGGATAGCACAAATGTTGTTGTTTCTTCGGCAATGCACCAGCCATCATTGAACGGAAATAAAATTGCAGCCGAAGGCGGGCCTTTGTCAAATCCGGAACTAAACGAGCTGTATATGTCAGGCTGGGGAGAAAGGTATTGAAATAATGTAAATCATGTGAAAAATAATGCATTTTAGTGAACTACCAAGCACATTAACATGTTCTTGTACACCCCCTAACAGAATCAAGACTTTGCAAAAGGGCATAATAGGACCCCTTTGAGGCATAAACTATTGTATTGCCAAAGTTTTTGGGACAACCCTCGAAATCATTGAATTGATTTAGTTTCCATCACTTCCATGACCATATGTGTATAAATCAATCATCTCTGCATGCAGACTGCTTCTGCAAACTTTTGTGGGTTGCTCTCAGGAGCTCAGTGAATTCAAGCATGGTGCCGTGATAGGTGACCACCTGTGCAATAAGTCTGTGCATCTGTAAAGTTTTTACTATATATCTCGATGGTCACTACTATTGGTCACACTCATTACTACCAAATATTCCATGGTCAACTGATAGTGGTATAATATAATAAAGTGGAAGCAATTTGGAACAACAGTAACTCATCACAAAACCATGTAAAATCATATTAAGCATATCAGCACATGCTGAGGAGCCCAGTGTGCAGAAGTTGCCAACTTGATGCAGAGTCAATAACTACAGCCCTCCAAATTTCATGTGACCTTAATTAGCTCTAAAATAGTGCATTGAGAGATTCACTGAATGGGTTTCCATTGCTGCATCCAAGACTCACATCACCAAGTGCAATGCCAGGATGCACTGGTGTAAAGCACACCACCATTGGACACTAGAATCTCTGGAGTGACAAATCAAGTTTCTTTGTCTGCTAATCTGATGGATGAGTCTGGGTTTGGCAGTTACCAGAATGACAATTGTGTGACTATTGTGCCAAGTGTAATGTTTGCTGGAGGTGGATTATGGTGTGGGGTTGTTTTTCAGGGCTTGGGCATGACTCCTAGGATCCAGTGAAAGGAACTCTTAATGCTTCAGCATACCAAGACATTTTGGACAATTGCATTCTCCTAAATTTGTGGGAACAGTTTGGGGAAACCTGTTTCAACATGACTGTGCCCTAGTGCACAAAGCAAGGTCCATAAACACATGGATGTGCAAATTTGGTGTAAAAGAATTTGACTGGCCTGCAGTCTTGACCTCAACCAGACTGAACACCTTCGGGATGAATTAGAGTGCAACAAGCAAGCCAGGCCTTCTCATCTCACCATATCAGTATTTGTCCTCACAAATGTGCTTCAAGAAAAATGGTCAATAGCCATAAAATTCCCAAAAAACAAAACGAAACGAAAGCCTTCAAAGAAGACTTTAAGCTGTTACAGCTGCAAACTCTTTACCAACTCCATATTAAGCCCAGCTTACACTGTGAAATTTCAGCCACAATTCGGTGGTCTGTGACAACTTTGGGAAATCCTGTAAGATTCCTTGAATCCTAGGCTAAAATTGGTCATCTTTGATTGTTGGTTTTTGGTCATTTTGTTCAAATTTTCCCTTGGAAGAAATTCTGGCATTTTTAGAAGATTTCAGACACTTTCCTACAGTGTGAATCTCTTAAATTGAGCATCAAATAAAATAGGAAACAACAGTTGAATAGTTCATTATGAACATAGTTCTTATATAGTTCTTTGAACTATTGCTGGAAATACCCACTATTTTGCATGTTCACATGCAAGAGCTTGGAGCAATTTTAGTTACAGGAACATCTTTAGGGATAACTTCCAGTAATTAGCTCCGACTTTGGGGTCTAACTCAGCACATGAGTAACTACCAGTGATGTATGTATGTGTATGTTGACTGGACAAATGCATGCCATACAAGACACTGGCACACTTTTTTACAAGACATACACAAAGGTAATTTTTGTAACATTTATCTGTCATCATTTGTCTGTGGTGTCTGTGGTTCTCAGCCTCAGCTATATGTAGCAATAGAAAATAAGATTTTGTTCCTTTAGCCCTCCTTTTGACATTTAAGTTGCATACCTTATAAATTTGATATATGTATAACAATGACACAACTTCAAACATAGTACCTCTCATCCATCAATTGCTGACTTTGATGCATTCAGTGCTTGATGCAACAGTAAACCAGAAATATCACTTAGGAGTTCCTAGTAATGGCATGATTGCAGCCAGGAAAATGGCCTGAGAAGAAATAAGACCTGCTGGCTAGTTTCTATAACAGAGTTGCTAGTACTACCCTGTGCAAAAGCCACTTATGTGGTACAAGGGGTGTCTGATTGAAGTTTTACAGCAGCTCTTTAAAACACCATAGATAGATAAATATAGACACCTGCACACAAAACTAAAAAACATGACATCAGGATGGAGGGAGGCAGATTTGGAAAAAAAACAATGCAGTAGAGTAGAAATTTTGCTAGATTGACATGGAAACAACAGACAGAATGACAACACAGTTGTTATTTTTGCTGGCTGATGATCAAGTTGATAACAGTTGAGATGGGGGGCTGGGAGAAGAGCCCATAGGGATGTGGAGGGAGAATAGCATTCAGACCATTCTGAGGAAAGCCATTAGGATTAGGCCGTGGACACGATGGAACTAATGGAGGAATGAGGTGAAACCAGAAACCTGAATGACAGAGGTCAAGCAGGGAAAGGTAGAGACCTAGACAATCATGAGGTAACAAAGACCCAGGGTTACACTACTGGCCCAGAGAGCCAAAGTAAAACTGGAGGTTAAAAAGGTCAAGATGAAGACTGTGACTCAGCAGATTGAGGATTAAGGCAGATATGGAGAAAAGGAGAAGCCCGGTAGTGGATAAAAGCACATCAGGTCACACACAAGACGAGAAGCCAACCTCATCTTGCCATGTCTATAATATGAGATTGCACACACCGGTGACACCGTTTGAATACAATGCAAATAGAAAACAATGTAAAGATGTGATGCTCCATGGTGGCATGGACAAGGCTGCTTGCCAAATGTTTATGAAACTGTTCTTCTCTTTCAGCCACCATTGTTGTGTTTAGGGGTACATGCAAGCTGGTTGACATTTATAACCCCGCCTACTGCAGTGCAGGGGTGTTGGAGTGTTCTAAAACACTTTACCTTCACCCAGACCCACAAAAAGTACACCGGGGGTCTTAAGGCAAAGTCAGAGTAAAAATCGTAAAAAAAAAAAAAAGAAGGTGGAGACAAAAAGAAAAGGGAGGCTGGGGACTGAGAGACCATGGCAATGCAGAGGGAGGATGGAGACAAGGGATTGAGTTGGAGGCATGAGGCACAGTACAGGGTTTGGAGGCCTGAGGTAGAACTAAGGGATCAACACTCTAGGAGGAACAGGGAACCTGGAGCAACTGAGCAACTGAGCAGAGCCAATGAAGAAGGATGCAAGGAGCTGAAGGGAACCAGAGAAAACTGGGCAGATAAACTGAATGACCCAGACAGAGCAGGAGAGAGCTGCAGGCTAGAGGTGATCTCGCTCCACAGCACTAGGTGAATGAGGGCAAGGAACTCCTCCACATAATCTTCTAGACCAGTGGTTCTTAATCCTGATCCTCATGACCCCCTGATCTGCACATTTTTATGTTTCTCTTACCACTTTAGAGGTTTGTTCCATTAAAATAAGCAAACTTTCCAAATTTTAGCCAATGTCCGATGTGCAGGGGGTAGAGAGCAGTGAACACTATGCAGGGAACTTGTCTATCTGAACAGAGTTCCTTTTTAGAGCACTCTTCTGACAAGCTGATTGTCTAAATTGTTTGTTTTAAACAAGTGGGACATACAAAATGTGCAGAGTAGGGGTCACTAGGACCAGGAATTGAGAACTAGAGGGTGGCGATGCTCTGCAGCTGAGAGGAGTATGTATTCAAGGGTATGAATGAAAAGTCCTGCTGACTGCATTTTGGTTAAAGTGTGGCCTTATGTCAGACGGCACACAGATAGGGTCAAGAGAAGAAGATCTGGAACACAATGGGGAGTTTATTGAACTAACTGCAGAATACCACCATAGAATGAGAATAGAAACAAAGGCTATGATTTCATCCAACTATTTTTATAGGCATTTTACCATTAAAAAGTGCTTAAAGGAAATGCCAAGATGCGCATACATTTTAAAAATGTGCATAAAAAACATGTGCAAAACTGTATTATTCATTCACAAGACAACGTCAAACAGTCAAAGATAGACAGACAAGCAGATACATATGAACGCGTGACAGATAAGCAGATACATATAAATGTGGAGGGCCTCACAGTGGCGCAGTGGGTAGCACGTTCGCCTCACAGCAAGAAGGTCGCTGGTTCGAGCCTCGGCTGGGTCAGTTGGCGTTTCTGTGTGGAGTTTGCATGTTCTCCCTGTGTTGGCGTGGGTTTCCTCCGAGTGCTCCGGTTTCCCCCACAAGTCCAAAGACATGCGGTACAGGTGAATTGGGTAGACTAAATTGTCTGTAGTGTATGAGTGTGAATGGGTGTGTATGGATGTTTCCCAGAGATGGGTTGCAGCTGGAAGGGCATCCGCTGCGTAAAACATATGCTGGATAGGTTGGCGGTTCATTTCGCTGTGGCGACCCCAGATTAATAAAGGGACTAAGCCGAAATGAAAATGAATGAATGAATATAAATGTGGATGTAAGTTTATTGATTTGAATGTATTCCCTGACAGTCAAGGTGATTTGAAGTTCCCGGATGAGCCTTTGTTATTTAGCGGTTGTTGTCTCAGAATAACATACATTGGAATGTCACCACTGACCAATCAGAAATGATTATTCCAGACAGCTGTGTTATAATGATATACACTTACTTGGGAGCAAACAGGATGAAAAACAAAAGAAGAACGAGGAGATCATTTTGAGACCTAAATTTCACAAGGTACCTATCAAAATCAATTTGAATCTGTATCTTTAGTTCAGGCAAGACAAAGACTGCATGTTTGCTGGCACTATGTTCATGTGTTATCATCCCCTTCATTTTTAAGATCTCTGAAATTCTAGGCACATTGAAGCACATCCATCAGGCCTCATGTCAACACTTTTCCAGTTGACACATGCAGACATTTCTGAACAGATTCAATATCGCAAATTCTAGTCTTCTTTTAAGTCTTCTGGGAACTCTCGCTTTCTCTGACACCCAAGATCATTAACTGAACTAGCTAAGAAAGCCTGTCACTAATTGACAGGAAAACAGAGAAACAAGAACACTGTGTCGCACGAGCCGGGCTGCATCATTATCTCTCGCACCAGAATATCTCAACTGGAGGCGATGCGGCGAGGTCAGCTGTGGTATCAGAGGTGCTCCGCTGGTGCAAGAGCGAGTCAAAGAGCACACTTGGATTGGAAACAGGTAATTAGTCCAGCATTTTTCCTCTGGGCCTCGAGCAGCTGCTCATTCATGCAGTCCAACATACTAACAGCAGGAGAGAACAGATGCTGCTTATGCTGTGAAGAACGAGCCAGGGGCTCCAGATACACCATTTTACAGATGCCACCCCTGCTGGTGCTTTTTACTCATCCAGTTTGAGTTTTATGTTTTTATTTGAAGGGTCCATATCATGCTTTTTCAGATGTTATTATTCAGTAATGCAGCTGTAATATGAATAAAGGAGTTTCAGTTATGTTTCCATCCACCAATTTGTATGCACATTTTGGAATGTCGCATAAAAAAAAAAATTTAATGGAAATGCCAAGATGCGCATACATTTTGAACATCTTATGCGCTCTATGTAGGACACACGTTTTATCAGATAAGAAATGATATGTCCATAAACAACGATAATAACACATTTATTGAATAAATTCCAGGACGTGCATCAAAAGATTTTGATTTTGTTTTAACAGATCATCTGATTAAAAAAGATGGGTGCGATGGACAAACCAGCGGACCGACCACATTGTAAAATATCTGAGATGTTGTTTTGGTCTTTCTGCCAAAGTCCATCATCAAAGTGGTTAGGTGTTATTACTTCCCAGAACTGTCTGGAGAAAAGCCGCTTCCAAAAGCCACCACACGTGCATTGCTATTCGTCTTTGTCTTCTTCTAAGGCGCAAGTAACTTATTATATTAAAAAAGACCCACAGTGGCTTCTCCTACCACAGCAAATTCCATTTTTCTCTTTGATATTTGGCGGCAGTTTATCTGGAAGTGATCATTTTAGTTCTCTTGACTCATTGGATGGAAAAGGTGCTTTATTCGCAAATGTTTTTATGGGATATTCCAGTTTTGCGCAGGGGCCCAAAAATCTTTGGATGGAAACATAGCTAGTGTCTGCCATCCTGCACAAACCAGTGTTTACAACCAATTTTACGTAATACCAGTTTACGGTCTGCAGACAGCGTCTACTTTGACCCTCAAACCCTAGTTCTAGCTGAAAGACATGTTGTATGCCTGAATGGGGATCCAGTTTTCTGTGCTGCAAAGGCAAATCCACTTTGCACTTCAAAAGACGAGGACTTGGGATGTAGTGAAATGATATGGTAAACCTGACACCATTATTACTGTTCGTATGACTGTGTATCAAGTGCAGACTGAGTAAGCCTCTGGAGCTCAAATTCAGATGGTAATCGACATTTGCTCTCTGCGTTATTTTCTTTTCTTTCTTTTTAGCGAGAGGGCCCAGAAAAGAAACCTGTTGATACAGGATTTGCTGCTTTGTATCATGTGTGGTGTGAATGGATATTTACATAGTTCATTATTTAAAAATCACTCGAATAACGACCGCCCTGCTTTTGACAAGCTCCTTCAAGCCTGTGTGAAATCAAAATGTACAAAGTCTGTTAGCATCTTAGCCATTTTTAGCAGAGGTAATAGAAGTTTACTAAAGTAATTTATAGTAAATACTAGTTTTGAACTATACTATAAGAAAGTGTATCATACAGTATATATTATAGTATTTTATTTACAATCTGTAGATTGAACTGATAAACTGTAATATATTCTGTAGTATACTTAAGCTCTTACTACTATTAGGGTTCTTACACCTTTTCCAATGCCAAATTTAAGCACTTTCCTGGTGAATTTTCAAACTTCTCCAACACTTTACAAATGTGGTAAATTACATCTTTACATACAAATATGTACATCGTCATCACATTATATCAGACGCTATTTGTTAATTGTATTCTAAGCTCATTTTTTGATCAACTCAATTATTAACTGTAATTTATTCTTAAATAAGTTACTTAAATGTTATCTTTTATCTTATATTTAGCCTTGATTTATTTGAATGAACTCCAAATTATTTTAAAATGTTAAATTACACTTGATAGTCCAGGAGAGTTTTAATTTCTTTAGTTGAATCAAATGAACATTTCGAGCCATCTCAACTTAAATCAAACTGAGTAACAATATTGTTAAACTTTGTATAGCTAAAATTTTGTTGTTGTAGTACAATATAGTTGTAAAATAGCTACACTACCTGACAAAACACAAGACACAACCTGTCTTGTCGCCTATCCAAGTTTTAGGAACAGCAAATAATAACTTGACTTCTAGTTGATCATTTGGTATCAGAAGTGGCTTATATGAAAGGCAAAGGCCTCTAGATTATGCTTATTTTACCAAAATAAAATATGATCATGCCTTGATTTTTAACTATTTAATTAGGACAGTAAGGTTTGACTTTGCGTAGACAAAAGTCTTGTCACTTAACAGAAATAATGTACAATATAGAATATAAAGTCACGGTGCAGTAGAAAGAGAATTAATATTGTGCATGACTCCCATGAGCTTGGAGGACTGCATCCATATATCTCTGCAATGACTCAAATAACCTAATTATAAACTCATCTGGAATGGCAAAGAAAGCATTCTTGCAGAGTTCATCAAGATTATTTGGATTCATCTTCAATGCCTCCTCCTTCATCTTACCCCAGACATGCTCAATAATGTTCATGTCTGGTGACTGGGCTGGCCAATGCTGGAGCACCTTGACCTTCTTTGCTTTCAGGAACTTTGATGTGGAAGCTGAATGAGATGGAGCGATATCCTGCTGAAGAATTTCCCCTCTCCTGTGGTTTGTAATGTAATGGGCAGCACAAATGTCTTGATACCTCAGGCTGTTGATGTTGCCATCCACTCTGCAGATCTCTCGCTCACCCCCATACTGAATGTAACTCCAAACCATGATTTTTCCTTCACCAAACTTGACTGATTTCTGTGAGAATCTTGGGTCCATGCGGGTTCAATAGGTCTTCTGCAGTATTCGTGATGATTGGGATTCAGTTCAACAGATGATATATTGGAAAAATCTACCTTCTGCCACTTTTCCAAATGATCAACTAGAAGTCGTTATTATTTGTTGCTCTTAGAACTGGGATCGACAACAAGACTTTTGTCAGGTAGTGTATAGTTGTTGAATTGACGTTCTATTACTATTCTATAACAATATTCAGCAGATAATGATATTTACATTGAAAAACTGGTTTAATGTTGATTTTGTGTTTATTGGTGCTATGAAAAACAACCGAACACACAAAATAAGGAAAATCCGTGATAAGTTCAGCAATTAGACAATTTATTCGCCCAACACAAAACACACACTCCTAAAAACGGCCAAAAAACTTATGGCTTGTCGCATTCTAAAGTGCTTATTTGTTAGAGGCAGACATGCTTAAACCAGAACACGTATAAAAAGACATGACAGCCAAAACGAGCCCGAGACGGATTCAGTTAAATAAACTAAACATTTGGTCCCTGCAAGCCATGAAATCCACACAACAAAGCTTTACCAAAGCCTTAAACAACACACAAGCACCTTCAGAAAACACAAAGAGCATATAACAGTCCTCGAAAAATCAACGTCAATGATTCTTAACATAATCTGGCACTACGAAGATATTTGGAAGTAAACAGAGCTACAGTATTCGCTTTTATACACCCTTGAAGAATAAACATTTCTGTTAAAAAATAAAGTAGTCCTATTATTCTGCCCTGCTCAAAGATTAGTTTTTGGCCCGAAGGTAAAATTTTCTATGAGTACAAATATACATTCATTTCATTCATCTTTGTCACGGACGTTTTGTAAAATATCTGCTGTATGTGCACATCGCCATTCAAAAACACGCTTAAACTCAAAATCCCAAAAATAAAACTTTCAAGTGGGCATCTTTATCTTCTTGAGGAATAAATAAACAGAGCATCAAGTGGTCAAACGCTTTTCTTGCACCTTTAAAATGTTGCGCATGCGTTTGCGAGAGAACGCATGCGCTGGACGGGTTTAACTGGGAATATCGGAGCTGTTGTTGCGGTTTCCGTATTTGTGGTGAATGAAGAGAAGCACCACGCCGAGGAAGAAGCAGATGGAGCCCACCGTGATGTAGGCGATGCCCAGGAAGGGGTTTTTTCCTCCCATCCAGGAGATGGTGCTGAGTATCATTCGCTTCCGGCCCTCAAAGCTGCGGACGGGATAGTCTGAGAGACAACTGGTCAAGGAAGTCATGTCCGCTGAGAGCATGTTTAAAACAGAAATACAAATATATTTAGTTCACATTTAGAGAGAAAATGAATGCAGTTTAATGATTAATCGCATTTAAAAAAAACCCATTAAAAACACATTTACATAATATGTCTGTATATGCACTGTGTATAATATGTATACATACATACTAATATATCACTTTCTTTGTTATATGAGCAATATCACACGAGTAAGTGCGATATGGCTGTATATCAGCACTGGTGGCAGGCGTGCATGGCGCGTTGACGATATACAGCCATATCGCACTGCTACGACTGTTTGACGGCATAATCGTGTAAATAAAAAAGAAAATCAAACACGGAGAGTCTAAAAAACCCTTTTGTAAGAGGAACTGTTTTCTTCCGCAAATTCAAAGACAAATACTAATTAAAATTAAAATGCAAATACTAATTAAATATAATCTTTTATTTTGTTAGTCACAATTAAATGATAAAAAACTGCTCAAATAAGTTAAGCTGTACTGACAACATTTGTGGCATAATTATAAATCACGATTACAGAAATTCATTTATAAGAATAAATAATAACTAATCCCTCCTTTAATAGTAATTAGGTTATTAATATACATAAATTACTATTATTATTTTTATGGCCTGTTTTTAATACGAGTTCAAACATAAAAAGCATTTGTTATTACTGTTAATGTAGTTTGAAATGGTTCAATAACAACACATTTAGGAAATATGTACATTAAACCCTTCAGTTACATGTACCAGCACAATTGGTCTTCCTTTCTTTAGTAAAAACAATATTAAAAATAAATCTAGTCTAAAGTCTAAATATTTTCATCCACTAGTAAGCAGCAGTGGTTTTGACTGCTTTTTGTTGGAAAAATAAATAATATTTCATTATTACTTTTGAAAACAAATATATATTAACTGAGAAGATTAACAGTATCTTTTGCCAAGTACTAGTTATCCAAGTATAATTTGATAAGAGCATTTAATTCAAAATCAAAACCATAAAAATACTTGTTTGTTAATATATATATATAAACATTTTCCTTTTTTTTTTCTTTAAACCTGCAACATTTAATTTATGCATTTAATCCCCGATTATTTCACTCCTCCTCAAAAACACACACTGCTAGCGAACGCTCTCAGCAGAGCTCATTGATTTGTTTTTACAGTAGGTTTGCAAATCAAGGATACTGTAAGTGACTTCCAGGCTGTAGTTTCCTCTGGGCAGTGTGGGTGTCATGTTGTTCTTCTTCTGAATAATGCGGTACAGCTTTCTGAAGGTGGGAAGAGCAGCCGTGCGCATCCACACAATGAAATCCTCGTTTATGAAGCCGTTGTTTTCTGGGTCAGTGTCCAGCTCGTAGACAGGCTTTCGCCAGTTGACCGGCTTTGCTGTGTCTGGAAGACAAAGAGTGTTTTAGTTAGAGACACAGACAAAACATGCCAATTCTTAAATCCTTTAAAAAGAATTTGATGCTCACAGGCCACTTTATTAGGTACACCATCTCAGCGTTAGTGCAAATATCTAATCAGCCAATCACATGACACAGTTCTGTGGGTGAAAATTCCTTGTTGATGCCAGAGGTCAAAGGTCAGAAGAGATCAGAGATCTAACTACTTATTTAAAATGAGCCCAATGAACACAATCCTTGAGTTTTTTTGTTTGATGTTCAATCCACTTACATTAGTAAAAACTAATAAGTTAACTTATTAACTTATAACTTAATCACAAAACAATTGTGTGGAACCCAGCAATAAAACTAAATCCCTCATTATAACTGAAGTCTGCAGAGGAGCATCTCTGAACACAACACACCTTTCTCGTTTGGCTCTCGGCGAAGGCGGTCGCACTTTTTTTCCTCTCCCTCCCATATCTGTCCTGGCTGGCTCCTCTTGTCTCGTCTTATTCTATCTCTGAGGCTCTCCTTGCCCTGCTCTCCAAACAAATAAGGAATAATGGATTTGATCAACTGGTCTCTGAACGCAATTGACACCATCTTCTCAACGAGAAGTGCGGGGTCCGGGGAACCCACTTGCCCTGCGGGGACGTTCGCAACTGGATACGTGATGGACGGGTGGGAGAAGTGGCGCGTCGTGTGTCTGGCTGCTCTGTCCCTGGAGGATATTGAAGATATCTACCTATTCGGAACTTTGATAACAGGGTTTCTGCTGATGGGCTTATGCGGGGCCCTGGGGTATCGACGATTGATAAAAGCGGTCAGTGCGACTCAAAATCCCACCAAGCTGGCCGGCTGGATTGAAACAGTGGTGAGCAGAGTCGTTACAAACCAGACTGTGGCCTTAGACCGCAAATTGGAAAACATCGGGGTGAAACTAGCGGCTTTGCAACAAGATTTGGTCAGACCTGGAGACCTGTGACGGACATTAAATATCGGGTAAATTGCCAGATATTGACCTAAATTTGAAATAATAATTTTCTTCTTTTTCGGCTTCCCTGTGACTCTCCTGCCAGACGGCCTTGGCTGGAGACAAACAACTTCCCCCGAGAACAAGATAAGGAGACACTCTGAATTCCTGTTCCCTGTTCCAAGGACACCTGTTGAGACTCTACAGGCTTACACACACACTCATACATAGCTACAGATAGACAATCACCACCTAGCCCCGCACCCCACGCCTTCGTGTGCTTTCACCCACCGGTGTGGGTAGGCGGGTCTGCGACCAGCGCTCTCTAGCAGCAGGACCAGACGGCTGCCGCCCTCATCGGACTATATCCACATCCCCTGTTCCCATCCCATGTTGCGATGTTATGTCTATGTCTATGTGTTTATGTGCTTGGCTGCTGGGGCTTTTTTTTCCCCCTGATCTCACACTGCCCTACTTTAAGGACAATGTGAGAGGGTTTTTTTTCGCCTCTCTTTCCCCAAATGTATCTTATTTCCTATTTCTATAAGCTACCTCTCGTCAGACCTGTCTTCCCCTGTAATGTGTAATGTGTAATGGTCGGGGGGGTTCAATTTCACTACATGTAAAAATGTATGTGACGAATAAAGGCTTCATCAAACCTTGAAGCAGATGAGCTACAACAGCAGAAGAAGAACACCACACATTATTTAAAAATCATGCAGGTATCAGCAATATCATCACAATATCACCAAAAGATGGCAGTGAATGACTAATGTTTCAGACACACATATGGTAAGATATTTATTGAGATTACCATGACCATATCAAAGTAATTAGATAAGGAGGGCCATTGATTTGTCATTAGGTGTTCTTCAGGACTTAGCCAGGACACTGGGGTTACACCCCTACTCTTTTTAAGTGCAATGGAATTTTTAATGACCACAGAGGGCCAGGACCCCGGTTTAAGGTCTCATCCGAAAGACGGCACTCACTGACAGTATAGTGTCCCCTTCACTATACTGGGGCAATAAGACTGCAGGTTAAGCGCCCCCTGCTGGCCTCACTTACACCACTTCCAACAGTAACCAAGTTTTCCCATGTGGTCTCCCATTCAGGTACTAACCAGGTTCAGCCTATTGAGCGTCTGGGATCCCAAAGAGTGTTTCGTCTTAGTGTTCAGAGGCGCAAGGCCCACAGTGGTTTTTCACCTCTGAAATTATATTTTTCTTTTTGATATTTGGTGACGATTTTGTTCTCTTCGTCTCATTGGATGAAAACATAGCTATTTGTCTACAACATCATATGTCTATAAAATTAATAAACCTCATTCAAGAGATTCTATTTATATTAACTATTGCATATTACAGTAATATTCTAGTTTATTCTATTTGATTAAAATTAGGGCTGCAACTAACAAATTATTTTCTTTAATCGATTAGTTGACTAATCTGTAGAATTTTTCTCGTTTAATTGAATGTTTTTTAATGTAATTTAACTTTTTTGCTAAATATTTTTGGGTGAACTATCCCTTTAAGATGAAACATTACATATTGAGTTTATTATGTAAAGCTTGATAGAATTATGCACTACCAACGTGTACCTAATAAAATGGCCAGTGAGTGTTCAGAAACACAATTTACCAATAAAAACCCCAGTAAGATTGGGGTTGTTTCCACCAGGGTTTCTGAACTTCACGTGTTTGTCCGTCCACCAAGCGATTCCCTTTTTGATCACTGGAATTTGGGTTTTTGTTCCATTGGGGTCAATGTAAAACAAGTCCAAGGTATCTGAAGCGGAGAGAAAGAGCAAAGAATTTCAACATTTGAACGTTAAACAGACTTTTAATAAGAAAACACTTTAAGTCTTACCATTAAACATGCTGTTAGCAATAGCTCCACATGGGGCTATACGCTTGTTATCATTTATGCGGTACGGCTCACACTCTTTGCTTGGTTCCTAAAATATATGACAATAGACTATGAGCTTCTTACAATAACATTCAATTGAATAGCACAAAGTTAAGCATTAAGTGCTAACAGTAAAACCTGTAGCATGACAAAAAAAAAACAGGTGACAGCTATGACAATGTCACTCAGGTAGTGTTCATTAAAAGAGACGATGTCTGCCGATGACTGACAGGGCACTATGATACATGTCGAGGTGTGTCTAAATCCATGTTGCAAAACCCAGCTGTCAAACAGCACTTGTTGACATGTTAGCGCTGGCAGAGAATACTATCCTGTCAAAAGCGTCAAGACAGCAGAGCTCAAAATCAGGTGGACTATTTAGTTTCCATTTGCTTCGCTATTAAACCTAGGCCTGTCAAAAAATATACGAAGATACTTCCTCTGTCCATCAGTATTACATGTAGGGCTGTGCGATTTGAGGAAAATATCTAATTGTGATTTTTTTTAACAGGTATTGCGATTTCGATTTGATGTGTGATTTAATTTTGTAGTCAAGCTTCGGCTCAATATTCTGTATCGTAGCTTCCTACTGCTAAAATGCAGCTAGTGTTGGTTTAAAAAAAGGAACTGAAAAGATATTAACTAACTTCAACTTTTATTCCAAATTTGTTTATAAATATTTAGAAATTAAACAGTACTTTTTCTCTAACAAACAGTAGTGAGTTATGGTGGTAGTTATCTCCTGGTGCCTTCGTGATGTTTTTTCATATGGTGTAACAGCTGCAAACAACTCTGAAACTGTACTTTGCTGTTGCTAGCTTCTAGATTGAGCGGCACTGGCAATACTTTTAGTTGACTTTTTAGCAAGGCACTCCTCATATAGGCGCCTATGGTGCTTTTTTAGGTGCTGGTTGTTGTATTTCCTCGTGCTGTGGCAACAATTCTGCAACAGCTCTGACAAATGACCTGTTTTTGTTCGGACTTTGAAACCAAAATATTCCCATGTTACCGACATGCTGTTTTTCTTTGATATTAGTCTATTAATGCTTCTGAAGCGGCAGACCCCATCATCCCACTTGTCCACACTTTCCTGTTTGTTTGTTTTATTGTGGGCGTTCTGCATAGTTCAGTTGCACAATTCTGATTGGGCAGAACGAAAGTGTGCTCACTCAATTGGCTAGTAAGACTGTCACACACAGACGGCAGTCACCCATTTGCTCTGGGTGGGGGAAATTATATAATCTATATATATATATTTCATATCGCAGCCTCTTGCGATTAGCTAATCGTAACATTTCAAATCGCGATTGCAATTCGATTTCGATTAAAATCGCACAGCTTTAATTACATGCATCTTTCAGGTGAAATGATAGACGGGTGTTGGTGGGCATATAGTAGATATTCAACTATATATTTAAGGCCACAGCATGAAAATAAGGCAAATCTTTCAGCAAATACACAGACAAAAAGAGAAACATTTATATAAGACAAAAAAGTGAAGGATAAATTGATAATCAATAGAACAAACAAAATATATAGATAGACAGTCAAGACTGATAGATACCAATGAAATATGCGATGCTTGAGATATAATGTCCCTACAGAAAGCCTATTTTATTAGCTACTTACTTAATAATTTACTTATGTAATGATCATACTAAAATAAACAGCTAATATACAGTTGAGGGAAACATTATTAGCCCTCAAGTGAAATTTCAATTCTTTTTCAAATATTTCCCAAAGTGATGTTTAACAGAGTAAGAACATTTTCATAGTATTTCCTATATACTATTTTTTTTCTCCTGGAGAAAGTCTTATTTCTTTTAGTTTTGCTGGAATAAAAGCATTTTTATTTTTTACATTTTCAAAAAGCAGTTTAAATATCTACTCCTGACATCACTATTTATTTCTTTATTATCATCATCTCTTTCTCTGAGGCTCTAGGATTTCTTTTAGGCCTGGTTCAGCCAATAGCGTAACAGCACAGCACATACTGGGGAGGTGGGTATAAAATAGTAATGCTCCATCTGATTGGTCGAATAAGGATAAAGAACCTACATGTTTGTGGTGAATGAGCAACATTGCCATGAAAGAAACAATGTTCACTAAAATTAACTTTCTAAGTTGCTTGTATTTTACAATAATGTAAAAATACTCAAAAACGTTTCAGTCAACATTTTCAAAATTTGTATTTAATTTACCAAAGTCAAAAGTGCCAATATCGCATCTGTCACAAGTTTTTCCCTCATAAATGCAAAAATGTAATATACAATAAAATATTCTTAATATAATAAACTCTTATCTTTTTGATTAGTATCATTTCTTTTGGCTTGTGCAGTTTAAATTCACAGAATTTCCACAAAGTATGCTGTACATACTGTGAACTAGCATACTTTTTTGGTCACATCCATAATGCATGTTTTTTTTCCCCTCATTAAAAACACATTTACAGATTGATATTTTCAGAACCCTTAGCTCTGTGGTTAGTTGTTTGGAAAATAACAGCTGTTTTAATATACTGGTAACATATACATTCTTATTCATATACAAGTTTTTACTGCAAATGCCACATCCATATCGCTAAAATTGCTCTAGGCATATAAAATAAATGTAATTCCATAAACGGGTGTCTCATTTACGGATATCAGATATAATATTATCACGAGAACGATACTTTTTTAATATATTGTGCATAGATAGATGGATAGATAGATGGATAGATAGATAGATGGATAGATAGACAGACAGATAGATAGATAGATAGATAGATAGATAGATAGATAGATAGATAGATAGATAGATAGATAGATAGATAGATAGATAGATAGATAGATAGATAGATAGATAGATAGATAGATAGATAGATAGATAGATAAACAGACAGACAGACAAGCATGTATTACCTTAAGTGAGCGCTCATCTCCATTAAGCTGGCTGTCATCTCTGGACTTCACATAACGTCGATGGTTTTGGTAGAAATTTGAGAGGCCGTAGTACATGAAGACATTACTCTGAGAACAAGAAGTTTTGAGTTGTGAATTGGCAATGTTACATGAGTCCATCAATTAAAGCAAAACATCCTTCCTGAAAATAAACAGAGATTTTCTTGATTTCTTTAATGTGCCGAATGTAGCCATTCAGAAAAGTCAGGGTTTTTGCTAAGTCTCGCAATACAGCTAAAGATGATCAGTAACAGAAGATACTACAGTTATTATAATACTGAATAATGATTAGTAACATTAGTTTTAAGTAACATTAGATTGGTAACACATTGGTCACGGTTGCCAAGTCTGTGGTTTTCATTTGCAACATTTTCTTTTTTTTTTTATTCCGCAGGTTAAACTAGGTTTGAAATATTGCATGAATTATATGTATATGGTTACGATGAAATATTTTACCATACCAAATTTATAATAAAAGCTGTGCAAGGATGATGAAATGAGTTCGCACACTTTTGTGAGGCGCAGGTTCTCTAGAGGAGACTGTATAAGCAGCTGTTTTTGTTTCTATGGTAACAGATTGGCAGAACTCTCCAGGATTGTTGCTAAATTTTAGCCACAAAGTATATGTAATCTACAGAAGAAAGTCCATTGTTTTTACAATTGAATTAATAGCTTCAGTGTTTATTTTAGATTTTCAATTTAAGATTAATTTCACAAGGCTTCCCTTCCAGCAGTTTTTTTATTTATTTTTAACTACATGGCAAACAGCATTCACGAGAGACACAATGCCAGCTATGCTGTCAATTTAAGGTAAGATTGTTTTTCATTATAACAAAATCTTTGTAATTATTAATATACAGTTGTTTCAAATGGGAAATGGTTTATAACACACGTAGTGATGTCAAATATGCATTTTAAGGATGGGTGATGGCACATTTTGAATTTTGATCTTATTGAGCTATTTTTGACAAGTAATTTGGGCTAGTTTTGTTGTGAAAACCTGGCAACCCTGACCACGGAGCAGTGAATAACATTGGAAGGAACTCTTCCTGATAAGAATGATCTACCTTGTTTGTCATTGCAGTGAGCTATTTTTCTGTAAGCCGCATGACTTCTGGCTCACTAGCTGCTAATAAATAAAAATGCGGTAAATGTTAAACTACTGGTGTGCTACAGATGAGTGTTTATGATAATTATAATAAAATACAAATAATATGATAAACACAAGTTTGCAACAGAAATCAGCATGACAGAACATTTTTGTAAAACTAAACAACAACAGATTGCAGAATCAGAAGCAGATGACACCACAAGTCTTTGTCACGAGTTACAAATGTCTGTGTTGCAATGGACAAAGCTTTCAGCATCAGTTTAATTCGGCTGTGTCTTTTGCAATGCTTCGTGGGATTGTAATTCTTTTCACTTAAATCTTTTAAATGTCTTTTCTCTTTTGTATAATTTAGATACAAAACAAAGTTTCACTGTTGTGATTCTACTTTTAGTGACTGGTTTGGTTCACGCCTTATGATGCTTTGACAGACTTTTTTTAATCTCTTTACTTAATACCTTAATAGCTACTTTTTTTAAAATCACTATGAACCTAATGTATCATAACTAACAGATGAATTACTAAAGCCTCTAAATGAGCAACATGTAACTATTCATACATTATCATAATAACTTATACATTGAAACAAGTTCAAGACCTTTAATTATATAATTATAAAAAAAAACCAACCTTTCAGTTGTGATAAACATTTTTCTCTCTGAATATTTAGTGATTTTCAAACATCTTCTCAGGAATGTCTTTTTTCTCACAGTGATTATTTTACTGCACTGAATTATGCGTTTCAGCCTAAAAACTACAGAGCTTTGCTTTAAAGTTGAATCAAAAATTAAACACCACTCAAAGACATATTGTAGTGAGATATATAGTTACAACTGATATTTATACAAATGGCATATTAGTGTTAAGAAGATACATAATAAAAAATATCAGTTAAGTCTATTTTATTAGGAGTTAAAGGTCTATTTTGGTGTAACTCTCTGAATGGTGGAAAGTACAGCAAAACTATTAAACTCCTATTAAACAACAGTTTTTAAAAATGACATAGATCGAACTAATGCAAACATATGAGCTTAACAAAAGAGCATACAATCAATCAACAACCTCACAAAAAGCTCTGTTTTAAAGGTTTATCCATTACTGTTAAATATCTATTTCTATATGGAGAGAAAATAACTGGAGCGGTTTATTTTTGGAACCCAAAGGTTGCTGCTTTTTACAAGAGCAGATTTTTCTAACCACTGCTTCATGCCTTAGGTTTGTAGGGTTGAGTCACAAAGGTTGGTAAAAAAAAGTGTTAGTAAAAAGCTGAATATTTACTTTAGCTGAACTAATCCTTCACAAAGAACACAACATAATGGAGGGGTCATTCAGACTCACTTCAAAAGGCTGGTCCAGAGAGAAGGACAGGACACATTTGCAAGGAGTTGTGCTGTTCCAGCTGAAGCTTTGAGAGCAGTTAAAACACGGACTGGACATGTCAGTCCCGGTGTAATCAATCTGTAAACCACAGAAACACAAATTGGAAAAAAAAAAATAAAAAAATACTCTAGTTAAACAAAATGGATATTACACTGGTTTTAATGGAATCTTTTGGTGCTTTAGTTCACTTTCAAGGATGTAAAGTTTGTAACCCACCTCAAAAAAAATTATTTCAGTCAAAAAAGGTTTTTGATGAACACATGCAGGACTTTTCTCCATATAGTGGACTTCTATGGAGGCTTATTTTTATATAGTTTTAACCACAAAGGTTAATCTAACAATAGCTCTGGGATGCAAGATTTTGTGGTTAAAAAGTCTACAAATGTTTCTTTTTAAAAGAAAATGACTGATTATTGTTTCACTGGATAAGATACTCATTTCTCAACTTTAGAGCACTTTGAAGCTGGAGTAAGAAAGGAATGAGGATTATGAATGGCAAGGGAGCGAGAACATTGTCAGGAATTATTTTATTATGGAACCAAACTAATATTTTAAATCCAATGTATCCCCATGGATTATGTGAAAATGTAAAATGATATTTGTTAAGGCTGCACAACACAATTAAACAAACGCAGCTTGCTGAATGTACATTATCCCTTACTTAACACAAGTCAAATCATGAATGGCCAATCAGAATCATGCATTCCAGAGGGCCTTGTAATTATTGTTTAAATAATTATACAATGACGATTACAGTTTTATCATGCATTTAATTACTGAATTGTTAGATTTCTCAGAAAACCTCAATGCAGAGTGTAGCTATGTATCTTGTTTATTATATTTTACTCACATATATATATATATATATATATATATATACTCATTTATTATTGTTATTATTATTATCATTATCATTATTATTATTGCAAATAGCTCTTCATGTCATCTGGTGTCAAACTTCATGTCATAGTTTTCATATCCCAATATAACGTATATAACGAAGCAATAAAATTGTAAGTTAAGTATGTTGATTTTTTTTATTTTTTTTTTTTAATCCAATATTGTGCAACCATAATTATATCCTGTAAGTCAACAGAAGGTTTCTATTTACTCAGTCATGTTAGTTAAATCACACTAAACACACACAGAGAGCAACAGGCTCAAACCTCGAACTCCTTGATATTATTGGACGTCACGTAGAGTCCGATTCCTATAGGGATAAAGATGAGGCCGATGACGAAGAAAGCGGGTAAAACCGTGCCCGCGGTGAGGATGGGCTGCCAGGCCGGTAAGCGCTGCTGTTTGAAGGCGGTGTTATCAGGCTTTTTGGTCCGGATGGCGGTCCCGCCGAGGCCCGCGGATCCCGAGTGATGACCGTCCTCCTCCTTCGCGTTGTAGCTGGACGCCATCATAGCTGTGATTACCAGCTCACAGCTTCAATTTTGTTGTTAAAACACACGGTTACTCGATTGCAGACGAGTGTTTATTAATGTAAAAGTGTTTTAATGTCCCCTGGGGTGGATTATCTTCACCGCGGCCTTCTCAAGTCGCTTGTTTTGTTAGAGGCGGTGCTACAGGAAGTGTCAACTAGCTAATGGTTCGCGAATCATGTAATTGAACCGATTCTCTTGATTCAGTCGAACTGATTTGCGAAGTGCTTCTGAATCACTCAGCGGTGGTTTGGGCTGAAAATGAGGCACGTTTGTAAATTTAGATAGATTTTTATGTGAACTTGATGTTGATCTAGCGTCATTTATTGAGCTGAAAATATTTTTTCCCTCGGCTGGGTCAGTTGGCGTTTCTGTGTAGAGTTTGCATGTTCTCCCCGTGTTGGCGTGGGTTTCCTCCGGGTGCTCAGGTTTCCCCCACAGTCCAAAGACATGCGGTATAGGTTAATTGGGTAAGCTAAATTGTCCGTGGTGTATGTGTGTGAATGAGAGGGTGTGGATGTTTCCCAGTGATGGGTTGCAGCTGGAAGGGCATCCGCTGCGTAAAAACATGTGCTGGATAGGTTGGCAGTTCATTCTGCTGTGGCGACCCCAGATTAATAAAGGGACTAAGCCGAAATGAAAATAAATGAATGATTAATAAGTTGATGCTGGCTAATGTGTTAAAAACTTGAAACTTCAAATGAAACAATTAGGCTCATTATTATTTTAATGTTCCATTCATAAGAATCTAGTTAAAACATTCATTCATTCATTCATTTTCATTTCAGCTTAGTCCCTTTATTAATCTGGGGTCGCCACAGCGGAATGAACCGCCAACTTATCCAGCATATGTTTTACACAGCGGATGCCCTTCCAGCTACAACCCATCTCTGGGAAACATCCATACACACTCATTCACACTCATACACTACGGACAATTTAGTCTACCCAATTAACCTATACCGCATGTCTTTGGACTTGTGGGGGAAACCGGAGCACCCGGAGGAAACCCACGCCAACACAGGGAGAACATGCAAACTCCACACAGAAACGCCAACTGACCCAGCCGAGGCTCGAACCAGCGACCTTCTTGCTGTGAGGCGAACGTGCTACTCACTGCGCCACTGTGAGGCCCTAGTTAAAACATATATGTTAAAATATAGAAAACAGAACCAACATAACGCATCACATAAAATATATAAAGTCAGGTGTACTGGTGCAAATACTCGAACGGAGTCCGAACATGTCAACTCAAATGAATTGAATCATTTTGTTCAAACTGATTCGCTGAAATGAATCAAACACTCGTCTGTCAGGCGTATCATGCCACGTGACACCACCAACACATGTTGTAAATGGGGAATGAGTAGAATTACGTGTTATTTATTTGAATACAATTGTTATGTCCGCTTTTATTGTGATTTTGATGTATTTAAAATGCACTCAGAAACATTGTTTTGTTCTCTTGCAGGGTGTGTAAAGATAGAGTAAGTTATTGCACCCTGTGGTTTGAAAAACAACACATTGTAAACAAATTAGTTTGACACAAAAGCAACTCTGCAGATTGCAAATGTAAAGCAAATATGCATGCTTTTAATAAGTGTTGACGTATTGCGGATATTATGTCCTGTGGTGTCATAAATCTCTTTCTTTACTTTCATGCATTGTTTAACAATTTGACTATATCTGTTTTCCAATCTTAAATTTATTAATTTCACATTTGTAATATATACTGTATACTGTAGCCTACATTGTATGATTGTAATTTTCTTCAAATTGTATATAGTAGTCAATATTTTTGCTTCAAATCTTTCATCAAGGTTGTCCCAAAACTACTGAAAATATTGTTTTGATCCAGGTGAAATGTTGTTATGAAAGTTGAAATTTTAATTAAATTCACACACATAACATGTAGGCTTGAGGTAACAAAATTATTCAGAAATTCAAAATCATCTAACATATTTGAATTCTGTGTAGACTATAAGGTCCTGTTTCACAAACGGGGTTTAGTTTAACACAGGAATAGCAAAATAAGGGTATTTAAGCACTTAAAAATAAAATGGTCTTAAAAAACACTGATGGTGTGCATCACGAGACAAAACAATAGCACCGATGTGTTTTAAGATATTTTACTGTAGGTTATGTTTAGTTACGACAGCTCAGATATGCTGTTTAATCTAGACTAAAGCCTTATCTGTTAAACTAGAGTATTTGTTCATAGTCATCGGTTAAAAAGGCTGCTCCATTTGCACCACAAGATGGAGCAAGAGACTAAAGAAATAAAACAAGAACTCACAACAGGCGCGAGGAACTGAACCTGCAGCATTTGACCAAATCTGTGTTTCTGCCAAGTCTCTTTCCACTGAAAGTTCTTTATCATTCAGACTAGCTCACTTTAAAGCTCCCTGTACATTTTCTCAAGGTCTAACAATCTCTTTAACAGTTTGTCTACCTGCCATTTCTGCTCACAGCTCAGATGTGTGTCCCTTACTTTGTGATTTCTTCATCTTCGTCCTCTATGTTCTTTCAAAGCTCATGTTTGAGGTGAGTTTTTGAGTTTCCCTCTGACTTAATCCCTAAGGTCCTTTTTTGTAAACTTCTGAGCTTCACTTTTGTTCCTTTTTGATTACTCAGTGTAAAAAGTTACAGAATAAAAACACTGTCAGCTCTGTACTAGCCTACTGAGCAAACGTAGCAGGGTTTGTTTGAATGCTAAACTCCAGTCTTCTGGGTCATTTAAATGTCTTTTTCAGCTTTACTTGACAGTCTCATAAACCCACCAAGCTATTTTGTGTTTAATAGACGTCAAATAGACGTTTCTAAAACAAGGCTATATTAGTTATTGATAACACAAGTAAACACATTGTGCAGTTTTTAAATCATAGTTTTTATTATTAAGGAAAAGCAAAATACAAAACTACATAGCCCTGTGTGAAAAAGTGTTTGTCACCCCTGTTAAAACAAAACTTAACTCTGCTTTATCACACCTGAGTTAAATTTTTCTAGTCACACTCAGGCCTGATTACTGCCACACCTCTTCGAAATCAAGAAATCACTTACATAAAGGCTGGTTTATGCTTCTGCGTGGAGTGATCGGCGTGACCCACGGTGCCAATCTTACGCGTAGTCATGCTTTTATACTTCTACGTGCTGTTTGTGTTGCTCTGCAATAACACTTCCGAAACGCTAGCTGGCAGTAGGTTTTTATGTTCCTCTGTGTCGAGTTTCTTTGCTGGTGTTTTGTTTTTTCTGAACGCTACCTTAATGTACAAGATGCTAAAACTCGCTCATTTAGAAGCGGGAACGGGCGGACGTGCAACAACTTTAATCATAAGGTAAACACAAAACAAAAATTTCCATCTGAAGCTCCTTCACGGGACTCAACACTTGTAAACACTCGCTCTATCAGGCTTGCAGATCTCAGCACCGCCCACGCTCATCACTGCTAAAAAGCCGATCAATCACAGAGCTTGCGCTACGCGTCGTTGGGACGTGTAATTAAATTTTTTGAGAGGTGCGCGTCAGCGTCGGCCTCAGCCACGCCGAGGGGTCTGCGACCGTGCGAAGGCTGCGCTGGAGCATAAACGTGCGCTTGACGCAAAAGTAAATCTGCCTTAAGACCTGCCTGACAAAGTAAAGTAGACCAAAAAATCCTCAAAAGCTAGGATTTATGTCCTTTTGATTTGAGATCCAAAGAAAATAAAAAAACAAATAAGAAAGAAAATTATTGAGATCTACCAGTCTGGAAAAGGTTATAAAGCCATTTTAAAGCTTTTATAGCAAACCACAGTGAGAGCTATTATCTACAAATGGCAATGGAAGAACCTTCCCAGGAGTTGCCGGCCGACCAAAATTACCCCAAGAGTGCAGCAACAACTCATCCAAGAGGTCACAAAAGACCCCACAACAACATCCAAAGAACTGCAGGGCTCATTAGCCTCCGTTAAGGTGAGTGTTAAAATAGTTTGCATGGCAGAGTTCCTAGACAAAAACAACTGTTGATTGAAAAGAACAAAGGCTCGTTTCAGTTCTTCCAGAAAACATCTAGATGATCTCCAAGATTCCTCTTTAACTCTTAAAAGAACATATTTAAGAAAATACTCTGTGGACTGACATGACAAAAGTTAAACTTTTGTAAGGTGTGCGGCGTAAAAGTAACATCGCATTTCAGGAAAAAAAACACCATACTAACAGTAAAATGTGGTGGTTTTAATGAGATGGTCTGGGGCTGTTGTGCTGTTTCAGGACCTGGAAGACTTGCTCTGATCAATGGAACCATGAATTCTGCTGTGTACCAAAATATCCTGAAGCAGAATATCCGGCCATCACTTCTGCAGCAGGACAATGTGGCCTAGTCAAAGTCCTGACCTAAATCCAATTGAGATGCTTTGGCATGACCTTAAAAAGGCGGTTCA
>CAIGQW010028834.1:1536655-1548017 GCA_903798125.1 Danio choprae
TTCACATTGTCATCATTTGAGTCTTTCTCTGTTAAGAATTCATTGATTCAAATGATCTGGTCAAAGTGAGTATTGAGTATCATGAATGATGATTCAATGATCCTCTAAATGATTTACTGATTTAAATGATCCAGTTAGAGTCTTCATTTAACAACTTACTGATTCAAATGATCTGATCAAAGCAGGTCTTCAGTTATCTTCTCCCTAATTCAGATGATCCTATCGAGTCTCTTGATAACAATTCACTAAATCGAATGATTTGATTAGAGTGACTTTATGATTAACTAATTCAAATTGTCAGGTCAGAACAAATCTCTAGTGACCAACTCACTGATTTTATTGATCTGGTCAGAATTTCCTGTTAATGATTCACTAATTCAAATATTTTGATCAGAATGACTCTTCACCTAATGCTTCACTAATTCACATTGTCATCTCAGAGTAAGTCTCCAGTTACCGACTTAATGATTCAAATGATCGGGCCAGAGTCTCCAGTTAATGATACACTGATTCAAATAATCAAATTAGAGTCTCCAGTTAACAACTCACTAGTTCAAATGATTTGTTTAGAATCTCTTGTTAATGATTCACATATTCATTTGATTTAATCAAAATGAGTCTCCAGTTAACGATTTACAGGTTCACATTGTAACGTCAGAGCGAGTCTCCAATTAACAATGTACTAATTCAAATGATCCAGCCAGAGTCTCCAGTTAAAGATTCACAGATTCAAATGATTCGATCAGAGTAAGTCTCAAGTTTACAATTCACTAATTCAAAAGTTCTGATCAGAGCAATGTTTAAAGTATCAACTCAACGAGTCTCCAGTTAACAATTGACTGATTCAATTGACTCAATCAGAGTGATTCTCCAGAGCAGAACTCAGCTTTTCACACAGATTGGGAATAAAGGTGCCACAATACTGTACAGCAAGTGTTGTTTTAACACACTGAGCAATTCTAGGGCACCCAATAAACAAAATAACACCCCTTTATTATCACATCAAATAGACATCCCAAGCATCACATCACAAGTAAAACTTAATTTGTTTTTGACCTCATGAGTAAAAGACACAAAGGTCAACTTTGACAAGCAGTGACAAGCCTCTGCAAATGGATGTACACCACAGACCATCAAATGGACAGCCGCGGCAGTCTGATGCGACTAATCTTAGGTACACGGGTCTTCGCATGCCTCCCCTGAGATCCATCTGGCCGTGGTGCTCTGTAAGGTCACTCCGGTGGGCGTTTGCACCCACTCTTTTCAAGCTCTGCGGCTGAGCAGATGGACTCACAGCGTCAAAGGTTCCTGTGTCTTAGGATTCACTGGGAAAAATGATGAGTCAGCCAGGATGTGGCCTGCCTGCAAAAATATCCCAGCCTGCCAGTGTCCTTGCCATCCACATGATGACGGACTTCCATGATGTGCCATCTTTCATTAACCTCCTTGTGAGTGATGGATTAACCCTGAGGGCAGAAACACAGTCATAGATTATTGAGAACGAGACTCACCTGCTTCATAACGAATGAGGCTCTGCCACTTTACTTGAGGCGTCACTCTGTGCTCAGACCAGTTTTCTAGAGGACACTTTACAGATTTTAGGTGGCATGACAGGACAGTTTTTCAACTAAAATGAAACTTTTTATGCATTTTGGACATCAATTTAAATAACAAGTGCATTTATGGGGCATGAAAAATGCAAACTTGAAAACTAAAATGATATTATTTGCATCAACGATATGAATGCATCAATGAATGAATGAATTCATGAATGAATGAACAAATGCATGAATGAATGCATAAAGGAATGCATAAATGGATGAATGAATGCATACATTAGTGAATGAATGCATCTATGAATCAATGAATGCATGAAGGAATGCATACATTAGTGAATGAATGCATCAATGAATGCATAAATTAATGAATGAGTGAATGAATGCATAAATTAATGAACGGATGCATGAATTAATGAATACATTAGTGAATAAATGAATGAGTGAATGAATGTATAAATTATTGAATGCATGAATGAATGAATGCATACATTAGTTAATGAATTAGTGAATGAATGTATTAATGAATCAATGAAGGAATGCATGAATGAATGAATGAATGCATCAATGAATTATTGCATCAATGAATAAATGCATCAATCAATAAATGAAATAATGAATGCACAAATTAATGAGTGAATGCACAAATGAATAAATGAATGCATCAATGAATGAATGCATGCATCAATGAATGAATGCATGCATCAATGAATGTATCAATGAGTGCATGCATCAATGGATGAACGTATCAATGAATGAATGCATAAATTAATGAATGAATGCACATATTAATGCATCAATGAATAATGCATAAAGGAATGAATGAATGAATGCATAAAGGAATGAATGAATGCATAAATGAATAAATGCACAAATGAATTAATGCATGAATGAATGCATCAATGAATGCATAAATGAATGAATGCATCAATGAATGAATGCACTAATGAATGAATAAATGCATCAATTAACGAATGCATGAATGAATGCATTCGTTAATTGATGCATATATTACATGCAAATCTTTTATTTCCCCCAATTCTCATCTCTGATCCTGAACTAGTTGCCTTCACTCCTGATAACGCAAGAATCAATAAACCCGTAGATGGATGGCGATTCAGTATATCTATGTTGAAATATAAGCACTTTAATGGTTACTTGAAAAGACAGTGGACATCCTTCAAAAAGACAAACGACAGCCCAGATATTAATGTGGCAATAAAAATAAATGAAGTCACGGGCTACAGTGACGTGGAGGCGTATTACTTTGCCCTTCAGAGAATATTTCAGATGATTTTGAACCTGACGCAGGCGATCAGTCAAAACTTTGTATTAATTAAGCTTTTTGTCATGTTTAATGTGTACACAAAGTGACAGAAGACATTTCTAAAGTTAAAAGCCCATGGTTTTATCATGTTTTTACAGCGAATGTTACTTGTTTCAGTAGTGTTTGCTCATGTCTGGCTCCAAACTGCTATGAAATGCCTGAAAATCCAATCAATTCCTGATGGATAAAATCAAATCCCGACCGAAATTTAAGCCAGAGGTCTGTCAAAACAACGTGAGATTGAACACAGCAGGGAGTTTCATTTCATTGTTGATGCTAAGCATTTCACACATGGCTTCTGCATGCTGGTAATTCTTATTTTTTATAAATAACAGCGTATTGTTATACTGTACAAAATAAAAATTGCATCATGTTTGTGTGTGTGCATTTTAGCTGCTTAACACCCACATAAAGCCAAATGAGCATCATGTTATGATCAGCCACTTTTGAAGTTCTAATATTTATCATTTATCTTTAATGATATTACGCTTCATCTTGCCCGAGGGAAGACAAATTAGAAACAGAGCAAGGAATTACTGGGGATGAATAAAATATATACATCTGAGGAGATGTTCATAAACCCGTGGTTCGCATCTGTGATTTACTGTTTTCTAGACTTCTAGACAAAGACATTTGATCATTTCCTCCAATTTTAGTGGAGCAGACTGATATATAATAGACAAATTAATATTTCTTTTATATTTTACATTATTTACCATTGTTTGGGTCAGTATGTATTTATTTGATATATTTGGTAGATGTTTCACCAAGACTGCATGTATTTGATCAGAAATACAGTAAAAACACTAATATAGTGAAACATTATTATGAAAGTAAAAATGATTTAATGATTAAGAAACATTTTTTATATCATTGTCAATTAGTTGAACGAATGTGCTGCTTAACATTTTATCTCACATATCATGATACTTTATATAAATTTATATTTTCACGGTGGCGCAGTGGGTAGCACGATCGCCTCACAGCAAGAAGGTCGCTGGTTCGAGCCTCGGCTGGGTCAGTTGGCATTTCTATGTGGAGTTTGCATGTTCTCCCTGTGTTGGTGTGGGTTTTCTCCGAGTGCTCCGGTTTCCTCCACAAGTCCAAAGACATGCGCTATAGGTGAATTGGGTAAGCTAAATTGTCCGTAGTGTATGTGTGTGAATGAGTGTGCATGGATGTCTCCCAGTGATGGGTTGCAGCTGGAAGGGCATCTGCTGCGTGAAACATATGCTGGATAAGTTGGCGGTTCATCCTGCTGTGGCTACCCCTGATTAATAAAGAGATTAAGCCGAAAAAAGTAAATGATTGAATGAATAATAATAGGGCGTCACAGTGGGTGGCACGATCGCCTCACAACAAGAAGGTTGCTGGTTCGAGCCTCGACTGGGTCAGTTGGCATTTCTGTGTGGAGTTTGCATGTTCTCCCCGTGTTCGCGTGGGTTTTCCTTTGCTCCGGTTTCCCCCACAAGTTCAAAGACATGCAGTACAGGTGAATTGGGTAAGCTAAATTGTCCGTAGTGTATGAGTGTGAATTAGTGTGTATGGATGTTTTCCAGTGATGGGTTGCAGCCGGAAGGGCATCCGCTGCATAAAACATATGCTGAATAAATTCCGCTGTGGCGACCCCAGATTAAAAAAGGGGCTAAGCTGAAAAGAAAATGAATGAATGAATAATAATAATAATAATATCTCCTATTTGACATACTTTTTTAAAATAAAGTAAGCCCCCTGAATTACTTCAAATTAATTATTAGTACTGAAAATTAATTATGCATATTTGAATGAGCTAGCTTGACTTAACAGAAATAAGATTACAGTCAAAAACTAGTTCATTCATATTGAATTGTCAGTGTTAATTAATTCTCCCAATGTTAATTTTAGAGACCACGTGAGAGCAACTTTTTAATATGTCGCCTAGCTTAGAGCATGTACTGCATTTAGAATCGCTATAGTGAAAATCAATTTAATGAAGCAAAAATTAACATGGGATTGAATAGCTAAAATGCTGGGTTGTTGCACCCAACGATGGGTCAGATATGGACAAACTCAATTGTTGGGTTATAAAGTGTCATTCAAAAAATTAACCCAATGTTGGGTTTGGGTGACACGGCAAGAAAGTCGCTGGATTGAGCCTCGGCTGGGTCAGTTGGCATTTCTGGTTGGAGTTTGCATGTTCTCCCTGTGTTTGCATTGGTTTCCTCTGGGTGCTCTGGCTTCCCCCACAGTCCAAAGATATGTGCTGTAGATGAATTTGGTATGTCCTGGTCCTCCAGGTAGGGGTTGAGCGTTGGGCTAACAACCCACCTCATAAAAACTAGATGTTACAAAACACCAACATGGTGTGGCTAAATACCAACTTCGATATAAATGGCCCTGGGAGTAAGTAAGTAAGTAATGTTGAGTTTGTCCATTATTGACCCAACATTGGGTTACAACAACCCAGCATTTTTTAAGAATGTAAAGCCTCATTTACTTTGCCAGCAACTTTCTAGCTGCCTTTCACTCTGAGTGGTTACTCGCTAGTGGGCATTCCCACCTTAAGGTTGCTAAAGTAACGTTTATGTATGCTAACAGCTAACTGCGAATGTTTTCTTGCTATCAAAAATAAACATTGTGAAGGTAAAACAATAAATAGAAATAGGATTCATACATAAAATGTTTCATTGCAAAGATTAACAAGAAAAAAACGTGTTCTCTATCATTGCAGCTATATATATGCTGCAAATGCTGTTCTGTGTAGATCTACAGCACGGAGATACAACCGACTGGTGGAGGAGCTGAGAGAGGATCACATGAGCTTTACTAATGCTACTATTGGCTGTTACTCACGAAAGTTGCTCTTCATTTACATAAAGTTAAAGGATTCTCAACTTTGATTTGCTAGACATGAACAGATCTGTTGCCAACAGTCGTTGTCACTCGCATTGACAGTGTGTATAGGATTTAAGTTGGTATGACCATCACACATTGTTACAAGAGGTCTACAAGCTTGTATGGGTTTAAGTACAGTCTGTGGATGAAAGTCTTTGATGGTTCATTTGTGTACTCATTTTTGTCTTGTCTGTCTCTATCTTTGCATTGAATGTGTGGTCTCAAGCTAGCCCAAGCCGCATGATCTCTCTTGTCTTAGTAATGTGTGCGTGATTTGCAGCTGTAGCATGTTGTATGTCCATGGCATGCTAGTCGATCTCACAGGTCTGTTACAGTTTAGTTAATCACACTTACCTTTTAGATTTCAAGCAAACCTGAAGGACTCAATTAGTTTGATCAGGTGTGTTTAATTAGTGTTAAAGCTAAACTGTGGGCAGAGTTGCAGCCCTCCAGGAATTGAGTTTAATGCCCCTGCTTTATTGCTTCCTTGTGTTTGCTATTCTGTGACAGTCCATCATCGTCTTTTTACGCTTGTGTTGTTCTGCCTGCTCTTCAGTCCAGTTTTGCCCTGCCTTGCCAGCCCAGTTTAGTTTTGTTTCTAGTTAATGTGTTAAATATGTTTGTGTTTGATTTAAACCTTAAACCTAATGTGTTAAACATGAAATATGTTTGTTTTAAACCTTTGCAAATTCATTCATTCATTCATTTTCTTTTCTGCTTAGTCCCTTTATTAATCTGGGGTCGCCACAGCGGAATGAACCGCCAACTTATCCAGCATATGTTTTACGCAGCGGATGCCCTTCCAGCTGCAACCCACACACTCATTCACACACATACACTACGGACAATTTAGCTTACCCAATTCACCTATAGCGCATGTCTTTGGACTTGTGGGGGAAACCGGAGCACCCGGAGAAAACCCACGCCAACACGGGGAGAACATGCAAACTCCACACAGAAACGCCAACTGACCCAGCCGAGGCTCGAACCAGCGACCTTCTTGCTGTGAGGCGATCGTGCTACCCACTGCGTCACCGTGAGGCCCCCTTTGCAAATTTATTAGAAAAAAAATACATGTACATAATATTTACAGCCTTTACCATGACACTCATCCATGATCTTGTTTCCACTGATAATCCTTGAGTAGATTCTACAACTTGTCTGGAGTTCACCTGTGGTAAATTCAGTTGATCGGACATGGTTTGAGTAGGCAGACACCTGTCTATATAAGGTCTCATAGTTAACAGTCCAGGTAAGAGCGCAAAATAAACCAGGATGTCCAAGGAATTGTCTGCAGACCTCAGAGACAGGATTGAAACCAAGGCAGAGGAAGGGTAAAAAATATGCAGTATTGAAGGTCCCAATGAGCACAGTGGCCTCTATCATTTGTAAATAAAGAAGTTGGACACAAGTAGGACTCTTCCTAAAGTGGACCGCCCAACCGATCTGAGTGATCAGGGGAGAAGGGCCTTAGTTAGGGAGGTAACCAATAACACAGTGGTCACTCTGAAAGATCCCCAGCATTTCTCTATCAGAGAGGAGACATTTCCTGAAGAACTGCAACTCTCCACCACTGGAGTTTCCCAAAAGGCACCGGAAGGACTCTTAGACCATGGAAAGCAAAATTACCTGATCTGATGAAACAAGATTGAACTGTTTGTGTTGAAGAAATCAGACACCGCTCTTCACCTGGCCAATATTATCCCTACAGTTAAGCCTGGTGGAGCAGCATCAGTGGGGATATTTTACAGAGGCAGGAAGTGGGAGAGTAGACAAGACTGAAAAGATGAATTTAGTATTGTACAGAGACCTCCTTGATGAAAATCTGCTACAGAGCACTCTGGACCTCAAACTGAGGTGATGGATCTTTCAACAGGACAATGACTCTAAGCACACAGCCAACGACTCTGTAAATGTCCTTGAGTGCCCTAGCCAAAGCCCAGACCTAAACCCAATTGAACATCTCTGGAGAGATCTGAAAATGGCTGAGCACTGACTCTCCCCATCCAGTCTGATGGACCTTTAGAGGTACTGCAAAGAAGATTGGGAGAAACTGCTCAAAAAGAGGTATGACAAGCATGTAGCATTATTCTTGAGGACGTCATTTGTGCCAAAGGTTCTGCTACAAAGTATTGAGAACGCTCTTGAATACCCCTTGAAAGTTTTTAAATTTCAAAGATTTCAAACAAACTTCTTTCACATTGTCATTACGTGGTACTGTTTGTAGAATTTAGAGGAATATAATTGATTTGAGAAATAATTGATTTGTTCAATTTTGGAATAAGGCTCTTATAAAAGGTGGAAAACGTAAGCACTGTGAACACATTCCAGATGCTCTGTACCCATTAACTAAGAACAGAAAACATATTTCCTAGGTTAACTGAGGTTTTAAAAGTCATTTTTTATCAATTGAATGCATCCTTGTGGAATAAAAGTATTAATTTCTTCAAAAGAAATCTTGCTAACCCCAGACTTGTGAACAGTAGCGCTTTATGTTGAGCAAAGTAAAACAAGAAGGTTCTCACAGATCCTCAAGCTTATGCTTCGGTCCCAAGGTTTATAATTACTCGGGTTCGTTGGGAGGATAACGTTAATACCGCTAATGCTTTCAAAGCAACAGGAAAAATAAGATTGCTGTGTCATAAAATCAATCTCTCTTTATGAAGAATTCATTGCTCCGGTGTCGTTCTCCTGAAAGTTGCAGAAGCTCTTGATTAGCGTGGAATCAATACCATGTTGGAGACGCTGTGTGAATAGCCAAAGAGAGACAGCAGAGAGATCGCGCTGGGAGCCCCGGATTGAATGAACCCTCTCCATCCGTGCGGATCTGTGTCAGTTCTGTGCAGTCTGGGTTAATTGGTCTGAGAGAAATCAATAACATCGGCTAATTTGCCTCCAGATCTCACCAGCTCAGTGACATGCAAGCGAGTACTGGAAGATCACAAGCTTTTGATGAATGTGCTAAAACGCCTACCATCAGCAAACCTCCACAATTATATGTCCTCTTGTGCTAATGATGTGTATTTTCCATGTCTGCTGCTTCAAAGCTTAATCACAGTCACTCAAATTCTGTGCGACACCAGTGGTCACCGAAGAGGTCAAGCCACAGGATTGTTTTCTGTCAGTTTAACGCAGATGAAAACATAATGTCTCCTGTGCACTTTTGGATTCTCGCACTGCAGTAATTGCTATTGTGTTTCTTCTGGCTTGAGATGTCTTGGGAAAGGAATACAGCTCGACCCAATTAATACCTTAATGAGGGAATCTCAGGAGCAAAGGCTCCATCTGTAAGCCTGGAGTGACAGGAACCATAGTTTTTTCTTAAAGCGACAGTTCATTCAAAAATCTTGTTATAACCTTCTTGGCAAACTCGTAAGGCTGTTCTTTAGTTGTTGTTTTTTTGTCATTCTATCACAGATATGGATTTTTGGAATGGAGCCTTTTGATGGAACTGACTTTCAATGAAGTGACTGAAATCTATAAGGTTTCATTAAAATAGGGTTTATTTTTGGTTCATAAAAGTATGCTGTGTCAGACTGCACAATATTTTTGACAGGTGTGGAAGCCACTGTAGCTATGAAACCGTCAATCAATTTCTTATGCACATTACATTTTGTTCCATTAAAAAAGGTAGATGGAAAACCAAGTGATAAAATGCTACGCACATAAACTACTATAGTTAAACTACTCAGTAAAGTGATTTTGCCTCAAACAATGACCTTTTAATAATTAAAAAAATGTCTGAGCGAAAGTCCATGATCAAAACAAATTTGTATAATTTCCCGATAGCTGATCTCTGAGGAAACGTAACTATTTTACTTTTTGTCAGTTTAGTGGCTAATTCGTACGAATCATACAGAGATGAGCAAATCGTACTAAAATGTACGAATGAGATTGTACAAATTGATATGAATTAGCCACTAATTCAAAAAGTTACAAATTGGTGTGAGATAGTGTTGGAGTACCTGTCCTGAGTAAAAGTTGCCCATATAGAGATAGGTGAGGCAAATCATAGACATGTTGGTTTGTAGTATTCATTTAGTGTTTTGGAAAGAACTGCATGGAAATCAACCTTTATTCATCAATAACATGTCTCTGTAAATATCATTAGTGTGAAAAGGAACAAAAGTTACTGCCCTGTAGCCTTCATTTTACCTCAGTCAAACTAGGGCTGGGCGATATGGCAAAAATGCAATCTCGACAATTATTTCCCATATTGAACGATAATGATATACATTTCAATATAAATTGTTAATGCTTCCAGATTTAAAAGAGTACACCAACAATAACTGAAGCCACAAAAATTAGAGGGTCTATTAAATGGCATGACATTTTTGGCCGATAAATTTTCGGTGGCCGAAATTCAGTACATCTCTAATATAAACACACTTTTAGGTTCCCATTGTGGCACATTTCTGCTGTGTAATTGGCATAGATCAACATAGAGTAAAATAAAAGTCCAAAGCTTATCATTGTCATTGACATAATTGATAAAATACCGTTTATCGGCCCAGTCCTAAGTCAAACATAAGTTGCAGTACATTTTTTGCAGTTTCACCAAAAAAAGTAGGCTAAGACGCCTTTTTCCAATGAGCCTGTGGACATCTCATGTTTAAAACCCTTCATATTCTGGCTTTTATCTATTCCAACAATGCCTGAAACTTAGTATTACTGCCACTTCCATGATTACATCCCTGACTCACTCGTGAGTTTTGATTCACTCGTTGTGTCTGTCATTTGTAAGTTGCTTTGATGAAAGCCTCTGCTGAATGAATGAATGTAAATTCTCACCACTGCTGACTGGAAGCGACCCACAAGCCATGCCATTTCAGAGATACTCTGACCCAGTCGCCTTGCCCTTGTTCGATTTGATTAGATTTTTATTCCTGCCATTCCCTCTGCCTCCAGCATGTTGGTTACATGAACTGATTGTTTGCTCCATGCAGACCTTGGTATGTGGCAATGATCAACAAAAATCGATTTCTCTTGTGACTGGTCATAATGTTTTGGCTCAACAATGCATATTTATAATTTACAGTATATTGCATTGCAAAGCAAATTTGCAGGGAATGGTGTCAGATTAATCAACTTTCGCTTCTGTGTTATGTAACAGCTAAATTTCAATCAGCTCCCTTGTTCAGTAGTCAGGACACTGTTCAGGGAGTTACTCTAAGGGCTTCTCAATCACAAAATTTTGCCAGTGCACTGAAACGTTCGCTTCTGTAAAAAAAAAATCCCACAATGCACCATGAAAATGAGGGAGCACTGATTCTCACTTATGTTCCCTAAGGGTTACTTATGTTCCTTTAAAGGGTTTTATTAGGCACTCATTGACATACCTGAGTTACAATATATATATATATTGTATATATATTGTCGGCTTACAGCAAGAAGGTCGCTGGTTTGAGTCCTGGCTGAGCACGTTGGCATTTCTGTGTGGAGTTTGTAGGTTCTCCCCATGTTCGCGTGGGTTTCCTCCAGGTGCTCCAGTTTCCCCCACAGTCCAAAGACATGCGTGGTACATAAATTGGATGAAATAAATGTACCGCAGTGTATGAGTGTGTGTGTGTGTGTGTGTGTGTGTGTGTGTGTGTGTGTGTGTGTG
>CAIGQW010028834.1:1548027-1567368 GCA_903798125.1 Danio choprae
GTGTGTGTGTGTGTGTGTGTGTGTGTGTGTGTGTGTGTGTGTGTGTGTGAATATGAGAGTGTATGGGTGTTTCCCAATACTGGGTTGCAGCTGGAAGGGCATCCGCTACATAAAACATATGCCGGAATAGTTGGTGGTTTATTCCACTGTGGCGACCCCTAAGGGACTACACAAAAAAAATGAATGAATGAAAGAATGAATGGCAATAGTGTATGAGTGTGTGTGAATGAGAGAGTGTATGGGTGTATCATAGCACTGCATGACACATATGCCAAAGTAATTGGTGGTTCATTCTGCTGTGGCGACCACAGCATAAATCAGGGACTAAGCCAAAAGAAAGTGAATCAATGTCAAGAAAAATTCCATATATATATATAATTTTTTTTTTTTTTTTGCTGTTGTTGTTGTTTTCTGTTGCTTTTGTTGTTTTCTGTCGAGTGTGGACAGGGCCTTATTGTGAAATAAAAAAAACTGAGGCCCTGTCCACATGAACACGGGTATTTTTTTTTTCTGTGCAGTTTGTCTACACCAGGGGTGTCCAAACTCAGTCCTGGAGGTCCGGTGTCCTGCAGATTTTAGCTCCAACTTGCCTCAACACACCTGCACGGATGTTTCTAGAAAGCCTAGTAAGAGCTTGATTAGCTAACTCAGGTGTGTCCGATTGGGGTTGGAACTAAACTTTGCAGGACACCGGCCCTCCAGGATCAAGTTTGGGCACCCCTGGTCTACACGAAATCAGATGCATGCTGTTTTCTCCTTTCAGATTGACCAATATGGCTTGGTTCACATCAAACTCGGAAGAGGTGAATGAGGCAAATTTCGAATGTTTGTGGCAAACTCATCTTGTATTCCACGACATTTGAACTGTGGCATGGTAATCTAAGTTCTCACGTTTGCAATCACTTATATAGAATTTACTTACGAAAATACTTAATTCCCTATTTGGTGTGAACCCAGCATCAATGTGTCATTATCTCCGCCAGTTGGTTCGGCGTTCCTCTTAACATGGATCACTGCATTTTCATGTGGACTTTTCTAATTTTTTTAAATGAAAGCAGGGAAAACTCTGTTTATAAAAATACCCTTGTATGGGCTGTCACATGGCCTGAGTGAATGAACTTGAAAGCTAACAGAGAACTCCAGTCAGTAAAACAGCTGAAATTACTTCAGCAACGCAGTTAGCCTCACTTGAAGTTGTCTGAAATTCAATTAGCTTTATCATCACACTGGTTTACCAATATAGATCCTGAAGAAAGCTTCCTGGCAAATTCCATTAGCATTGGCTGACAGAGGCCAACAATCAGACCGATCATCTGAGAAGTCGGTACAAACAGAGCTTCTATATTCATCAATACAATCATTCTTGTAAGATCCGCCGGCAAACTTTTTTTACACACTGCAGATGAAAGTGTTTGTGTGCGATGATGAACACACACCTTGGCAACATCTGCCCTGTCAAAAGCTTTACATTCGGCTGCCATAGAAACTGGGTTTGCGATGGAGAAGGTCATGAGTGAGACGAGGGTTTGATATTCATCTAGCTATTAGAGGCATCAGTCATGAGGGCCCGTGTCTTCTGCTTCACTTCTCTGATGGATGCTCAACACAGCCAGCATACAATTACTATAATTACACAATTTTTTTCTTTTTTTACCTTCATAATCGGTTCAATTAATGGATTAAAGAGATAGTTCAACCAAAAATTATCATTTAGACTGTAAATAATAGCCAAGATTTCAAAACTGTAAAAAATCTGTGACCTGGTTAACAGTATGTTTATTTAATAACCATAAATTGACTTTCGTAGAATTCCCTGCATGGCACATCACTTTTAGGATTTTATTTGTTGACATTACTATGTCACTTTTTATTTTTTTCTTATCAGTGATGAACTTTTGAGTTTTATGTTACATCTAATGTTGATAAAAAGAAACGGTGTCATACCGACCTGTAGCTTTTGTTTTAAAGACGAAATGCAGCCATACTTACCTCTGGCTACATAATTCGCGATCTCCAGAAATGTATATAGGGCTACATTTTCAGAATGAGACTATGTTGCAACCAACATTCCAATTTCCAATATGCTGTCAGCAAACCTGGATGTGCGAATTTCCTAATAGGTAGAAGCCTTTTCTCATTTTCTTTTTGGTAACACTTTACTTGAAGGGGTGTTCATAATCATGACGTGATTTGTTTTTATGACCGCTTTATGACACGTTTTGTTGTCTTGGTAATGTCAAGTTGTCATGACAAAGGCAAAAACAGGTTGTGATGTATTTATGCCGAGTTTTCATAACAAACAATGTCCTCTTTTCATTTAAAGTGTCACAACTGAGCGAATGACACTTAATGGCAGTTCTTAAGCATGCATAAAACCTCATTCACATTAATGACATGTGTCACGTCATGATTATAAAGGGCTTATGAACACTGCTTTAAGTGAAGTGTTTCTTTTTTTTCAACCCAGGCTCATTCTGAAAACGTACCCCTGTATACATTTTTGGAGAACTCCAAAAACCGCCCAGGAGCTACGTTTTTTTTGCAGTTTTTTTTTCAAATCCACCAGAGGCCATTGTGTACACGTTTTCAGATCTCACATTTCTCTCGCGAGTGGCATTTGCACCTGCTCTTCTCGTATAAATCCACCAGTGGCAGCTGTTGACTAACTGACTGACTGACTGACTGACTGATCGATCGACTGACCCACCCTTCTCCTTCCCTAAACTTAACTGATAGTGTTTTCAAAAGCACCAATTGACCAGCACCCACCCTCTTCCTTAAACCCAACCGACAATGTTTTCAAAATCAATAGAGAAAAAGAAAGCCCTAGCCTGATTTTTACCACATTCTCACTCTGTTGTTTATTTAATTTTTCGGCTTTTGTCTTACCTGCTTTCTGGAACTGTTCTTCGCCCGGACTCAAACCCTGTCATCGCGGTCAATTCCGCTCCACGTCACAAGTCACAAACTGGTAACAGCGGAAAAGCCGTCCATATGGAGGTAATCGCTCAGCTGGTAAGCACAAAAAGAACGGCATCATACCGCCCTGTAGCATTTGTTTTAAAGACGAAATGCAGCCATACTTACCTCTGGCTACATAATTCACAATCTCCAGAAATGTATATACGGCTACGTTTTCAGAATGAGCCTATGTTGTTGTTGTTTTTCTTGATAACCGGTTTGATTTCTTACCCGTTTCAGTGATATCATATATTCCTCAGAGCAGCTAAAACAAATCCTCACACCACTTTAATGTGGGTTTGCTGGGTATAATGCATTTTTTAGTGAAGAAACTTAATGATGGTGACCATGAATGTCCTTCATGGTTTATGTCGACATGCATTTAGATGTCCAAAGTGGTGTATCTGTCCATAATAGAGCAGCTCAAAGCCCTGGACGTCCATCTCTGCTTTTAAAGCGGCCCAGTTTCTCCTTGAAGTGTCGTGAATGTGGCCGATCCATCAAAGTCTCCAGTGAGTGATCATGTCATCACCACAGGCCATCAGACTGATATTTCAGGAACGAAGGAGAAGCGCTGCTGCATACCTCTTCAGTCCAAGACCCTGAGCTGCATTTCCCAAAACCATCCTTAGCCAACTATGGTTGCTGTTTCAATTGTTATATAGCTCAGTAGTTCAACTTGTGGCTCTTGACCTGTTTCCTCCTACTGTGTCCTCCATGAACAGTGTTGGATGTAATGAGCAGGGCCAGACAGAATCTATTTCTGCGCAAAAAAAAAAAAAAAAAAAATTTAAGGATTTTTGCAGAATAATTTTGAGAGTATAAAAACTAAAAACTGAAAAAGATGTAATAAATAATAACCTTTTAAATTTTTATTTAAGGATTTACAATCCAACTCCTAGTAGATCCACTTGTTTGGTAAACAAAACAAGTCTCTCATTTAATATATATCTACCAAAAGACTCATAATGAATCATAAACATTTGCATATTAGTCAATAATATTACTGAAGTTAATATAAAAGCTGAATAAATATATGTTTACATTTACATGGGCTAAAAATATCTGCGGAAATCTGTGGGTTTCTGTGTGTGCAGATTCCGTGTGGGCCTAGTAATGAGTTACAAAGTAACTAGTTGCTGTAATTAAATGACTTCTACACTGGAAAAAGTTTTTAGAAATTACAATTTAGCCTTAATTACTTTTGTCACATTTGTCAAACAATTACACAGGCTATATCATTCATTTTTAAAGGGTTGGTTCTGTCTTTTGGGTGTGCTAGAACATTCTTTCATGAAAAATGCATTATTGTTTACATAATTTACATTATTACAATAACATTCTCTCCAGGCTGGGAAAAAAACATCTCGACTTGTTCTGGGTTTGATGAAGATTTCCGAAAAAATAAATGTGTTGTGATTGGTTAGCTGTGCGTTGTGATTCGTGAACAGCTTAGATGTCATTTCAGTACTGCCACGCCATGGAGAGAGTTTGTAAAACCATACAGATGAAAGTTAAAAGTATAAAACGTACAAATTATGGGACATTCAGACAAACATTCTCAATAAAAATGATATATTGTCAAAGTTCACATTTCTTCTATACAAACATACTCTTGACTGATGTGTTTTGCTGTTGCCTCTACAGGTATTTCCCCAACACATGATCTGAGAACGATTTTGAAAATATTATTTGCTAATTATTATAATTTTTTTTATTTCAGTTAGTTTATTTGAGTTAGTTTTAGTTTATTTTTTACAAAAGCAACCTTGATCACTTCTCCACCATTGCATTACCACCCTGATCTTTCTTCCAACAACTTTCAACCATTCAAGTGGCTTTTATTAACATTTTATTAGATTACAGTGATATGTTGTCTGGGTTGGTGTTGTATATTATGCTACAAAAACCTTGCAGTAAGCTGCCAGCACATTTTTTCTGTTATTTTACAGACTTATTTCTCTATATATTATTTCCTATTCATTCATTCATTTTCCTTTGGCTTAGTCCCTTTATTCATCAGGGGTCGCCAAAGTGAAATGAACCGCCAACTTATCCAGCATATGTTTTACACAGCGGGTGCCCTTCCAGTTGCAACCCAGTACTGAGAAACCTCCATACACACGCATTCACACACATACACTACGGACAATTTAGTTTATTCAATTCACCTATAGCGCATGCAAACTCCACATAAAAATGCCAACTGACCCAGCCGGGACTCAAACCAGCGACCCTCTTGCTGTGAGGCGACAGTGCTAACCACTGAGCCACCGTGTCGCCTATTATTTCTTATACATTATATTATTTCAAATTATTAAAATGTCAATAAAAGTCACTTTGTTAACATGTTGAATTTTCCACATCAAAAGTCGACAGAGCAGTCAAGGTCGCATAATGCAATGCACAACCGTAAATAAACACAAAATACGGAAACTGTTAATTAATGGATTTTTTTTTTACAGTGTAGCACTAAAAATGTAGTTAAATGTACACATTTTTAAAACTACTTTGTAAAGTACACTTCCTGAGAAAAACTACTCAAGTAATTTGAGTATTTGTTACTTTACCCTTGTTTTCTCTCTCCTCCGCGGAGCAGATCCCACAGCGATGCCTCTCAATGGGCCATTTCACCAATTACTGTTTTCACTGAACCAATTGAACCCCAATTGTCTGCTCTCGGAGAGATGATAATTTTGTAGCGCGCCGAGGCCGACTGCGTCTCCCATGTACTCCAGCAGTTTAATTGCCATAATTATGGAATTACAACCGCAAATGAACTGTCCTGTCTCTGCGGCTCAGAGCGAAAGGAGATCTTTGCGGGCTCTTCTGTCCTGCTCTGGGACGGACTCTGATAAGAGGACTGAGGAGAGCTGAAAGGAGCTCATTAACAGACTAGTAAAAGCCTTTCTTCTCCATTCTGTCTGACATCCTGCTTGCAGTTCGGGTGGATTCAATTCCAGCTTTTAGTGGAAACTCTGCTCTTTTCTGGTCTGATGTTCGTTCTGCTTAAATGGAGTCTTATGTGATGCTTATGAACAATGTCCTGAAATGAATCGTTATTTGTACAAAAAAAAGACAATGTATGTGATTATTTGAAAAGATGGGATGTTTCAAGCAGAAGACATGGCCCAATCGGATCAGGGAACGACTCGAAATTAACTCTCTCCGAGGAAACATTCATTCATTCATTTTCTTTTCGGCTTAGTCCCTTTATTAATCAGAGGTTTCCACAGCGGAATGAACCACCAATTTATCCAGCATATGTTTACGCAGTGGATGCCCTTCCAGCTGCAACCCATCACTGTGAAATACCCATACACTCTCATTCACACACATACGCTATGGACAATTTAGCTTACCTAATTCACCTATAGCACATGTCTTTGGACTTGTGGGGGAAACCAGAGCACCCGGAGCAAACCTACGCGAACACGGGGAGAACATGCAAACTCCACACTGAAATGCCAACTGACCCAGCCGAGGCTCGAACCAGCGACCTTCTTGCTGTGAGGCAACAGCGCTACCCACTGCGCCACCGTGTCACCCCTCTGAGGGAACAGCTATATATTTATATAGCATTTTTAATTTCTAAAATAACCTATAATATATTTTTTGGGTAATCTTTCAACATATATGCAGCACATAAACATGAAAATTATTAAATTACATATATTGATTTGAAGCTTAGTTTAATAAACATAATTTGATTATGACAATAATTTATAATTATTATTTCATTTCTTATCAAATATTTTCTTTAAAAAAACGATATTAATATATTGTTTAAATGTTTATGTACACAAAATGTCTCTTATTCCTTGTAATATTATTTCTACATTATGACCCTAATAATGTTATTGTATTTAAAAAAAATTAAATATATATATATATATATATATATATATATATATATATATATATATAATCATCTATTAACGTGTCATAAAATGATTTTAGTCTTAACCCTTTAACTACCCCACCAAGAAAAACATTTTGCATTGCTTTTCTTAGCTCCTATGTAATGTCGCTAGTAACACACTCAATGCATTTTAACACATCCCATAATTTCTAAAATATCAGCCTCTACCAAATGGTTGATATGTCGGTTTATGGTAAAAGTACCAGAATTAATACATATATTATGAAAAATAAAAAAATATGAATGTAAATATGAATATATATTTAAAATAAAACATTTTTGAATACTAAATCATCTTTATCTTTTGAAGTATGCCATAAAATATTTCTGATTCTCATTTAGCATGTTTTTATTAGTGTTTTTTTTACACTAAAACCAAAATCGAGTGTAGTAATGCAACAGGATTATGTTTGTCTGATTCTTTTGTAAAAATGCTGTGTAGTGTAAGCCATTATTTAAAACAGTCATTCTTTAAATGACTTTTACAATCATTATTTAAAACAGTCAAAATATGGTCAATCATTTGGTAGAGCAGGCAGTTAAAGGGTTTTTCCTTTTTTATGGTTAATAAAAACTATTGTTACGCTTTTATATAAATTGAATTATAAATTAATGATAAATTAGAGAGTGTCTTCTGTAAATCATTGGGAAAATGTTTTATAAGCTCGCTTTTGCTAATAATTAAAAAATATATTAAAATGGAGAAAATTAGAAAATTATTATTTAGATTTTTGAAAAACCCTTTGTATCTTGTGCCCCTTTGTATTTGACCCATATCATATACATGTATGCATTTAAGTCTCTCCAGATCTAAGTGTCTTGCTTCAAATGTCCAATCAATTGTTTTGGACCAGTTCCTAGCATTAATACATAAATTGACCATTTTAATGCTATTTAGAGGCTTATGAGAGCTTCAGTCGCTCTGCTTATTATTGCAATATAACAACAGGAGCATTCAATCTGTGCCAGTGGTTCAGTATAGTGAGAGTCAATGACAGATCTGGCTCTCAGTCAGATGTGCAGGTCCTCAGATGACCAGACCGTGTGCTGTGTGACTGCTCTTTGCTCAGTTTGATGTCAAGCGTGTGATGTGATGTTTTCTGTCAAGCACATTTTTATTGTTTTGGTCACTGCAAAGGTGGTGGATCCTTATTGTAATAATTAGAGGTGCTTTTTCCAAGTGTAGTCATTTTACAGCCTTATTTCGAATTGGATTCAATTAATTGTTTCCCTCAAGATTCTAAAACAACAACAACAACAACAACACCAAAACAAACACATAATGTTACATAATGACAACGTAAGGGAAGTTATAAAAAAAACTAAAAAAAAAAAACTAAAACATGAAGCTAAACTAAAACTTTTTTTAATTTAATCAATCAGCTGGTGAAGTTGTGATAAATATTAGTTATAAACAAACAAATAAATAAATAAATAAATACATAAATAGTAAATAAAAATTTTAAAGTATTAACATTTTTCTTTTACCTTATTCTTATAAGCTATATATATTCTTATCCTTATTTCTCTTATATGCTCTGTAGTAAACAATAGTCAACTGAAGGTAACTTGTAAGAACCCTAATAAACTAAACATGAATAAATACAAACTAAAACTTGACATGACCAGACGTAATTCTGCAAGACTTACTAATAACAAACCATAAACATGAAACTAGTGATGGCTGCTTGCGAATCACTGTTTCATGAAGAATAATGAAGAATTACAAATGCCTCACCAAAACACTGTAACAAAGAAGTCGGGGTACAACAGAGGTGAGGGTCCAAATGCAGTTTATTAACTCTGAGTCAGGCAGGCAATGGTCAAAGCAGGAGCAAACAGTAGCATGAGGGTAATCCAAAAGCGTAGTCGTGGTCACAGGCAAAGAGGTCGATACAGGCAGCAAAACAACATAAAGGCAAGTGTCAAAACCATGGCAAGACTAGACAAGGGAAACATTTTGTAAAGTTTGCAGGAAACAAGACTCACACTGTGTGTGAGAATGTGAGGTGTATATATAGTCCAACTAATCAGTCTTCAAGAGCTACAGATGTGTGCAAGTAATCAGTGGTGATCTGTAACTGGTGTGTGAGTGAGGCGCATGATGGGATCTGTAGTGCAGTTGAATGTGAGTGTTCTCCAGCAGCCTGCAAGAACATCACTGCTGGTGATCATAACAATCACTAACAAACTAGTAAATAAACTACAATTCTGCTCTGATGCTCCAGCAGCTCATGTCAGTTACTGCTGCTCACACAAACACACGCAAAATACTTTAGTCAAAAAATTGTATAATAAATTGCCTATGTAGAACTGAAGCAATGGATAGGTTTTTTTTTGTATCTTGAACAAGTAAGTGAGATATCTTTATGCTACCAGAAGAACCTAGTTTGCTTCTAAATTGTCTAAATTCTAATTATACTCGACAAAAATGACCAACTATATTTGTTGAGTTGTGTTTTGTGGGTTTAACATGAAAACACAAGCAGGAATTAATAGCAGCCTTTGCATAAACAGAGAAGTTAAAAAAAATATTGGCATCATTTCACTCACAGAAAAATCACAGTAAGAGCTGAGTGATATGACACAATGCATAAACGTGGATTTAACACTTATACTCAGCAGTTTACATGTGTTTGCTGCCTCATTACAAACATATTCTGGAATTTTCACAATGCACATGTTAAACTAACGATACATTTCATTCATTCATTTTCTTTTCGGCTTAGTCCCTTTATTAATCTGGGGTCGCCACAGTGGAATGAACCGCCAACTTATCCAGCATATGTTTTACGCAGCGGATGCCCTTCCAGCTGCAACCCATCACTGGGAAACATCCATACACACTCATTCACACACATACACTACGAACAATTTGGCTTACCCAATTTACCTATAGCACATGTCTTTGGACTTGTGGGGGAAACCAGAGCACCCGGAGGAAACCCACGCGAACACGGGGAGAACATGCAAACTCCACACAGAAATGACAACTGACCCAGCCAGGGCTCGAACCAGCGACCTTCTTGCTGTGAGGCGATTGTGCTACCCACTACGCCGCCGTGCTCGATACATTTCAACAGATTTATAATCTGTATATCCAGCATTTTGTGTCCTGACATGCTATGAACAGATATCTTTGTGATCATGCATGGCTGCCTGCTTCACAGAACTGCTTACTCTTTTTCAAAATAAAAGAATCATTTTCAAAATAAAAGTCCCATAAGTATAATACAAGTTTAGATAAACTTCAAACTAAGGGCGAGAAGTATTGTTGTAATCTGGAGCGTGCATATTATTGATCCCATGTGAATCTTCAGTGTCTGGCCTCTTTGTTCCACCAGGATTTTACACTGATAGCAAGGAACAATGAAGTTTGAGGCTCACGGTTTGTACAAAACTCTTATTATTCAGCTATAGTATATCCATTTTTATTCTATGGTGCTATTTAATGATTTCAAAATGTGAAGAGACTTTTAACTACAAAAACAAAATGTTTCAGAAGACAATAACATATTACACCTTTAATTATCATTATTTTAAAGGAAGATTAAAAGAAAAGATCTGCAGTGCCAGAAATCTCAACTATCAGGCTGAGAAATGTATTATCGGGGCATCTCTAAACGGAACAGATGATTCCAATCCGAATGGAACTTAATAATGCAGTGACATCAATGATTCATTCTTGACCTTGAAATGACTGGAAAATCAAGTCAAGATTAATTCACATCATTATTCAGATTTCAGAAACTCTTTAGTTGCATTCCAGCAATACTTTATACATGAAATGAAACAAGTGCTGCTTTTCTGCTAACCTTATGGAGTCACCAATTGAATTTCATAGTAGTACTTTCTTTGACATGTCATTTTGTGAATTATGGAGTGAAATCTAAAAATCTATAATACTCACATCTGCATCGGTCACTTTGTGTAACATTGGACTGTTACCTAATACTACCTCCCTGTATATTAATAAGACACTGTCACTTTATCATACTTACAAGCTTTTTGCACTACACGCTGTTTGCATCTGCACAACTTTGGTTTGCACTTCTTGTCCCTTAATTGTAATTGTATTCTATACAATTTTTATTTTTGACCTATATATATATATATTAGATTATGTGTGTAATTGTATTTATTGTAATTTGTCTTCTTTTTAAAGGTGCAGTATGTAATTTTGATACCCAGTGGTTGAACTAGGTATTGCATTCCTGGATCAAAACACACGCAAGCGCAGGATGCCAGATTGAGGACCAACAGGAGCATGCCTGACTATTGAGCCTAAAGCCTGTTTTAAATCGTGTTCTATATAAAAGCAACGGCACGCAATAGAAGGAATATTCTCCATATTAAAAGGAGTTTTTGTCCTAACCAACACCTCAAATTGATATATTAGAAACGGCTTCTATGTCTTACAGCTGAACAACAGAAAACTGACAATGATCACCTCAGGTACACCTCATGTGCTTTATTCAGTATTAAATGCGAACAATGTGAGTTTGAATGCCATTCTACATGACATTTATTGCCATATACTGAAAGCAGCAGCAGAGAGTTCACCTCAGATCTTGATATTAAAATAAACCATTTGAAATTGAACTTTAGAACTGTGACTCAGTGCAAGCCAACACATATCAGTGATTCAGCATGTAGATTTAATAATGTTAAAGAGGTTTAATATGCATTAATTAGATTATAAACCTTACCATTTTATTGAAGTGCAGTAAGTGCACTATTCTGTGCTCCTGAATGGCTTCATCTGGTGCAAACAGCCAAATTGCTTATCACTGCAAATCTCGTCATGTTGTTAAGACACAGGGTTACAATTAACGAGCTCACCTAATGTTTATGTTTGTAATATTTAGATTATTTGCTAATTAATAACCACCTCATATGGAACTCTGAATCTGCATCTCATTTTGGAGTCAGCTACTGTCCACCAGAGGTCGCATTTCGGTCATGGACGCATACTTTGAGAGCCTTCCTGACTGAATTAATCAAATATGCGGTTTTCCACCAAGGCAACCCTGTGTGCTGATATATAATTGGCTAAACTGGCATTGAGTGGGTTAAAGGGACCAAAACAAAGACAGATGCTGCGTCCCAATTCGCATACTTTTACTAAGCCCTAAAAGTATGTACTTTTTTTGTGAAGGAAAAATATATACTTTTGAGTGTGTAACAGCTTTGGGATATACTACTTCCTCGTTAACAGATTGTTGTGTTGCTGAGCCCTGTCAATCATCCACATTTCAGTCATATTTAATTTTCTACCTTATTGGAGAAGGAGCAGCAGGTTAATCTCCCATTCACGAGTCTTTCATGCAGAGAAATCTCCTCAGGTCTTTGAATAATTATGCATTCAGACGTCAATGTCCAAACACGTCTTTATATAAGTTCAGTATTATTGTTGCAGATGAAATATAACACAGAAAACACGATTTAAATATTTTTCAGTGGGCTGGACTGTATTAATTAACAGTCATACAAACATCTTTACCGAAGCCTCTCTACTTGACGGTTGGTCTCTGCACATCCACCATGTTTGCAGTGTATTTACACTTTTCACCCGTGTTTGTAGTTCTAATCGAATTCATGTCCAATGCGCAATGTACTGTGGGCAATATCAGCGGTTAGAGTATGGACGGTTCTACACTTAAAATTTTTACCGGAAATAGTAAACCATCCGGGAACCTTTGACATACTCTTTTCAACATACTATGATTTGGGACATACTAATTCTATTTTCAAATACTATTTAGGACGGATAGTATGCGAATTGGGACGCAGCAAGACATTCTGGCATGTAAGCACATTTTCAAATCAGAATAACTGACTTCAGCATTGTTTTTCAGATAAACAAGAATGTTCACTTAGCATGTTTCTTAGATATCTGCAAACATATTATGGTATTTTTATGAAGAGTCAAAAACTTACATACAGCACCTTTACTACCTACTTTTTGTATTAATATCATTTGTTATGCACCATAGGGTCAGAGAGTAACGCAATTTTGATTCTTTATGTCCTGTGCATGTGGTTGAACTGACAATAAAGCTGACTTTGACTTTAAAATGTCCAATATTTATCCATTGTTCAGGTTTTTGTGCCAGAAATGTATGAAAATTTGTGCATATTTTGTTAAAGTAATTCAAAATTAATTATCTTAATGTGACCAATCAAATAGAGAACAAATACATGATGATAATAATTTGTTCATTTGTTTTGCACTGTTGATTTGCTTGGCTTCATTTAATCTTCAGAATCTTCAAATTTGCATTAATTAATTTAGGAATTTTGGACGAGTGGAACATCACAATGCAACTGTATCAATGAAACATTCTTGACCTTGCAGTGACTGGAAAAATCCAGTCGAGTTGAACATCATTCAGTATTCAAAAACTCTTAAGTTATAATCCAGCATGACTTTATGACACCTCTTCTTTTTTTTTGACCTTATGCTGTCCTTGCAAACCCAAACCAAGCCATGCAAATGAACAGCATCACAGTTCTTTGAAAAGTTTATCATTACTTCTTTTGTGCATTTGAATAATGTATCATTTCCAATGCTAAAACAGCTATGTTTGCCTTTTTTTTCCCCTCCGCTCCGCCATTCTCCTCCTTTCCTCAAAATAGACTGCAGAAGAGGGTTGTTGCTATGGTGATACATCCACTGGCTTTTGCAAGACATTTATAGCCACGCAATCCATGGGGGATTTAAGCTCCCTGTAACTTTCTGTAATTTCCAATCTAATTATATCCCGCTGCTGTGGCTGGGCTGGAGCGCTGCACGGCTGATCCGGGATCGAGCTTTTGGCTGGCTTTTCCCCATATGGTGACAGTGCAGTCAGTGTGCCGAAACCCATGAAAAGCAAAGGCTTGGGCTTGAAATATCATCCGTTTGAGTGAATATAAAGGTGAGATCTTGTGAAAGGGCTCCTGCGCGGGTGTTTCTCTGAGGTGTGGTGTTTGATTTCGGGTGTGTTTTGCACTTGGCAGGCTGTGCTGATGGCAGATCATTCACATAGCGCTAAAAAGTCTTGAATGGGCTTCTGATTTAACTCTTTCGGGCCCAGAAACTGATTGATGTTGTATTTATTTAATTTAAATTTTTTTTTTGATCAAGCTAATGTCCACATTGGACTAGTGATATTTTAGTATTATCTTATAGCTTCTATTATATTATATGAATATATTCCGTTCTATATTATATATATTAATTAAATTCCTTGTATGTTTAAACATAGCTGGCAATGAAGATTCTGATTCTGATTATATACAGTATAGTAATTATTCATTCATTCATTTTCATTTCGGCTTAGTCCCTTTATTAATCTGGGGTCGCCACAGCGGAATGAACCGCCAACTTATCCAGCATATGTATTGCGCAGCAGATGCCCTTCCAGCCGCAACCCATCTCTGGGAAACATCCATACACACTCACTCATTCACACACACACATACACTCATACACTACGGACAATTTTAGCTTACCCAATTCACCTGTACCGCATGTCTTTGGAATTGTGGGGGAAACCGGAGCACCCGGAGGAAACCCACGCAAACACGGGGAGAACATGCAAACTCCACACAGAAATGCCAACTGACCCAGCCGGGGCTCGAACCAGCGACCTTCTTGCTGTGAGGCGAATGTGCTATCCACTCCGCCACCGTGCTGCCCCTGTATAGTAATTACTGTTCATATTTTATTTTTTATTTTATAAACCTTAAAAAAGAAACCCTGTCAAAGAAAAGGGTTTTCCAGCATCAAAACAATAAAAGTAGTAAATAAATGTAGTAATAAATTAGAACGTGTTGTTTATATAAAAAGTGGGCAGGCACTAATATAATGTACTCTATAGTAGCCATGGGGGAATCAAGTCACTTGACATTTTCCAGGATTTTAAAGAGGTAATAAGTAGTAGTAAAGACGTAGTTTGATATTTGTTGTTTTGGGTCCCATTGGTCTTCAACATACATTATATATTCTTCTTGTCAGGTGTCTGTTCTGTGTTTCCCTTGTCATGTGATTCCTTTGTTCTGTTTCCCGCCGTTTCCCATGTTCATTATTTTCACCTGTGTTCCTCCCCTGTGTATCATTAGTCACATTAGCCCTCTTGTATTTATACCCCTTAGTTTGTTTTTCGTTCGTGCTCCGGTATTGTATTGTCTACACGTCGATGTATTGTCTGGTCGTCATTCTGTGTTGTCTTCATCCCATGTCCTTCCAGAGTGTTTGTTAATAAATTCGTGTTTTTGTTAAATCCTGTGTACCTGTGCCTTCATGTATACAGCCGAGCGTGTTTTACAACGCCGCTCGCAGAGCATGGTCGTCTGAAGATGGTCCTCAGGGCAACATCGCCACTTATGTGGAGTGGACACTGGCGAGAAATACACCACCTTTCACTGCCTGCATGGAGGAAGACCTCATCAGTGCCACTCCCGACCCAGTGACCAGCCAAACATCAGCCCTCTGCAGGGAGCGCTTGCCAGAGCCCACCGCAGACGGAGAACCACCCGCGGTGTACGAGCCATTGCCATCTAGAGCGACAGAGCAGAATTACACAGAGCAGGAGGAGCTCAACAAACCGTCTGACCAGGTGCGTGAGCCGGCAACATCGCCAAAAGGGGGAGTCCTGGCGGACCTCAGCGAGGATGGCGAGAGTCCCGCCCACCCCCCCCTCTACAGATGGGCAACTGCTGGACACTGGGAAGTTGCTCATGGACTTCTGGAGCAAAGTCAAGCCCCTTCCACTGTTTCTGCACAGCAATGATGTATCTCCGCGTCAACTGTTTCCACACAGTTTTTTAACTCTTGTGTTCCCCGGTGTCCCTAGCTCCAGAGTCGTGAGTAGCTTCCCACAATCTCCAAGGACTGCAGCCAGTCAGCCAGCTCCAGCACTGCTGCAGTCAGCCAGCCTCAAAGCTCGCCCTCAAGCGAGCTTTGGAGCTCGCTTTAGGGTGCTGCCTGCCAGCGTCGCCCTCTGGAGGGTGTCGCCCAGTGTGAGCTCCTCCAGCCTTAGAGCTGCGGACTCCACCTCAGGCCTTCGACCTTAGGGCTCCGCGTTGGCTCACTCCTCACTCGTCTCCGCCATGGGCCGTCAGCCCACTAGCTCTGCCAGGCTCCCTCGTCCCTCCGCTCCACCTTGGTCAGTCGTCGCCCTTCCTACACCTCTGGACGCACCTCGTCGCACCGTCCTACCGGCTGCGTTGAGCTCCTCCTTCCCTCCATTTATGCCTTGGTCCTCTGTCACTCTGGCTCTGCCGCGGGGTTCTGGAAGCCCGCTGTCACCTTGCTCGAGTGAGTCGTCTGCTCCACCCCAGCCCTCAGGGACCTCGGCGTCACCTTCGCCCTGTGGCTCTCCGTCCCCTCCTTGGGCTCCACCGCCATCAGCGGCATCTCCCTCAGTCGGCCCCCTGGAGTCGGCAGCCACTCCTCCTCCATGGTCCCTCCCTTCCTCGACTCCGCCCTGGGCCGTCCTTCTGGCTGTGTCCTGGGTCTTCCTGCTTCAGCTCCCTTGTCTACACGTCGATGTATTGTCTACATGTCGATGTATTGTCTGGTCGTCATTCCGTGTTGTCTTCATCCCATGTCCTTCCAGAGTCTCCCGTGTTTCCAGTGCCCTTGTATTCAGTGAGTGTTTGTTAATAAATTTGCGTTTTTGTTAAATCTCGTGTTCCTGTGCCTTTATGTATACAGTCGAGCGTGACACTTCTATTGTCTTTAGCAATACATTAAGAAGTCTATGTTTGTCACACCCTCTGCACGTTCCATCAGCCCCAGTCACCATTCACAGTCACCATCCACTACACATCGCACACTATCACCTGATTACTGCTCACGCACACCTGCGCACGTAATCACACTCACCAGCTCCAGCCATCAGCCACTCACTACATAAGCTCACCTCACTCACCGGCTGGAATCAACATTAGATGGTCACCTCTACTCTGCGTTCATTCTCCTCTCCTGGCATCTTCATTCGTCCTCCAAGGAATCCTCGAGTCCGACTCCTGTCATCAGTCTGCTCGCTACATTCAGGGAAGTGACCTTGGTGTTATCACGAACTCTGTGTTGTCCTCACCTTCCGCACTAAGTGCGTTGATTCACTGTGCTTTATTAAACACCACAAACTCTAACAGCCTGTCCTCTCTTCCTTGTGTGACCGTGACAATGTTCACACTTGCCATCTTTTTTGAAACAGCCAGTGTCTGTTTCACATTATATTCCTATGGAAGGAAACTGTGTTTTAAAAAAGCATCTTTTAGAGTTGAAAACACCGACCAGTGACAAGAGAATAGTGAGACAACAACAAGACAAAATGGTGCCAGTAGATAGATCTACAAGTTTCAGTTCACCAGGAGATATATAGTCTAAAATGAGAAAATTTGTTAAAAGTATCATAATGTTTCCTTCCCAGTATAATATGGTGTACATACAAAAGTCATTGTGAATCAACAATCTCAAAAGGAAGGGCAAGTGCCCACTTCCTCTTTCTGTGTCACATAGCACTAGGCTACTGTTGCAGCTGTTCTTATAGCAACACAAGACGCCTTCAGATGCTATTTGTAAACAAAATAATGACAGCTTTTCTTTTTTTTTTTTTTTACTAAAAAAGGTTCTCGTCAACTTTTTCTTGTCAAAAAAGACAAAAATTGTGAACATAGCCTAAATGCACATTCTCCAGTATTGCTTTTAATATCACAATGAGCAGAATTAACCCACTACAGTTAGTAACTCAGGTTAACAAGTTTGGCAGAAACTACAGCTGCATCATCACCTTCTGTGCCATACTTTCCCGCTTCCCTCAGCTAAAATCACAACGTCTACAAACTGGAAACACTTCAAACCTGAAAGCAAAACCAGTGCTTTGAAATTTCAGAAACCAGAGTTAGATTCTAAAACTTTCAAAATTCAAATCAACAATTGAACAAAAGTGTCATTCAGCTTAGACTGAATGAATAAATCTGGCTTTTGCACATCTAGAGTACATGCTCTTCTTCAGTCACTTTGTTTGTCGCCAGATTTTCCAGAGATTTTCAGTCAGATTTAGGTCAGGTCTCTGGGCTGCCATTTCATTAATTCAGAGTTTTCATCTTCAAGGAACTGCTTTAAAACTGAAATAGGTGATTGTCTTTAAAAAGAATCTTTTTTTATGGTGGTTGAAATTCTCTCTACATCCTGATAGCAATCATTAAATTAAGTGGCCCAAATATATATATGTATTGTAATATTCTGCAAAAAATTGTAGAACCAAGAAAAGTCTGTCCAATCAAAATGTTTGGTCCCAACATTATGATAGGCTGTCCCACCTGCCTGTAAAAATATCTGATTGCATACCTCTACACACCCTGTTTGTGCAGAACGGTGCTGTTCAGTCAGAGAATTGCAGGCAAACATCAACAACCTACCTTCTTTTTTTAAGTTTGGTATTGTTATGATTACCAGCAATCTAGCGGCTGCAGATAGCTGATAAACACGTAAATTGCTTAGAACTACAAATCCGCCATTATATGGACTACAAATCACAGCATGCACCGTGCACACACACACCGGTTCCTGATCCTGTCTGATTGCAAACACTCACAGTTAAAGCTGCTCATGGACTGATTACAGGACTATTTAAACGGCACACACACACATCATTGCTGAGTCTTGTTATTCTGTCATTGTGAACATTACAACGCGTTTTCCTTGCCTTGTTCTGCCATGTTAGACCCTTGCCTTGTTTTATTGTTTTGTCCTGTCTGCTGCCTGCCTTCTGATCACTCACCTGATATTTGACTACGACTCTGGATTTCCTGTGTACATCTGTTTGCCCCTGTGTTGATCGTTGCCTGACCATCTTTGTTTAATAAACCTGCGTTTAGATCCGCACCTCCTTGTCAGTATCCTTACCTTACCTTACGGAAGACTCAGCCTAACATGGATCCAGCGGGTATTAAAATTATGCGTCTTCGTCAGGATGCTCTGTCTATTGAAGGTATGTGGAGGACTTCATCAAGGTAGCACATTTAACATCAATGAATGATTTATGCTTAATGATCCTTTTCCGGGGTGGTTTATCTGAACCATTGTTTTCCACAATGCCACTGCATGAACCACAATGGACAATCGAATTTTACATTGATCTGGCACTGCAACTAAGTGGGTCCCCCTTTACTGTGGGCGAGGTGGAGAAACCCCCTAAATGTTTTTTTGGTGGGGGCAATAGATCCTCCCGAGTCGCCAGATCCTCCCGAGTCGCCAGATCCTCCAGAGCTGCCAGATCCTCCTGAATTACCTGAATGGCAGGTGCCAGATCCTCCCAAATTCCAGGAATAGCTCCCAGAGCCGCCGCCTGAGTCCCATAAATGGCTGCCAGTGCCGTGTGACTTGCCAGAGCCATATGACCCTTCAGTGCTTCCTGAACCAAAGCCTCCTGACCCACTGGGGTTAGCTGAATTGCCAGTGC
>CAIGQW010028834.1:1567378-1614085 GCA_903798125.1 Danio choprae
CACTGGGGTAAGCTGAACTGCCTGTGCTTCCTGAACCACAGCCTCCTAAACCACTGGGGTTAGCTGAACTGCCTGTGCTTCCTGAACCAGAGCCACCTGACCCACTGTGCGTGTATGACCCGCCTGTGCCTGCTGAAACAAAGCCCCCAGACCTACTTCAGCTCCAGCTCCACGCTCCAGGCCTTCCACAGCTTCATGCTCCAGGCCCTCCGCTGCTCCACGCTCTAGGCCCACCTCCGCTGCATGGACCTGGCCCTTCGTCCTGTCCCCAGTTCTGCCCCCGCTCCACCTCCATCCTGGACTATAGTTGGAGCGTCTGGAATCCGCTCCTAGAGGGGGGGCTCTGTTATGATCACCAGCGATCTAGCGGCTGCAGATCGCTGATAAACATGTAGATCGCTTAGAACTACAAATCCGCCATTATATGGATTACAAATCACAGCATGCATCATGCACACACACTCCTGATCCTGTCTGATTGCAAACACTCACAGCTGAAACTGCTCATGGACTTATTACAGGACTATTTAAATGGCACAAACACGCGCATCATTGCCGAGTCTTGTTATTCTGTCATTGTGAACATTACGACATGTTTTCCTTGCCTTCTTCTGCCCTGTTAGACCCTTTATTGTTTTGTCCTGTCTGCTGCCTGCCTTCTGACCACTTGCCTGATATTTGACTATGACTGGATTTCCTGTGTACATCTGTTTGCCCCTGTGTTGGTCATTGCCTGACCATTTCTGTTTAATAAACCTGTGTTTGGATCCGCATTTGTCAGTATCCACTTCACATTACAGGTATTGCAATTAATAACTTTACTATAAAGTTTTTTTTATCTAGTGAATGTTACATGACGTATTGTATTAATGTTGTCTAGTGTGTGTTCATGCTTTCAGAAGCTGTGGTTGTGCATGCCGATTTGCAGGGTGAGGCGTTGCAGGCTTTCAGTGCTATCAGGCTAACGTTAGCATTTTCCTGCTGCTGTGTTGTGTGATGGAGCTTATTGTCCTGCATGAAAATGGCTGGCTGATTAAGTGTGAATGTAGAGAAGGAACCACGTGTTGCTGAAGGAGCTTCTGATAAACATTTACATTCACTCTACATGTAGCTGTAAAAGCAAAGGCGTCACTTGTCAACAGACAATGCACGTAAATGCTTGGCGTTCAGACTGCCGTTCAGTTCTTTTCAGACTACACGATTTTAATTGTTGGTTACAACAGTCACTGTCATATTATGTGACATATTATGTGACTAGACAAAGTCTTTGCAACCAATCATCGCATGACATGCATGCTGTCATCCGGAAGCCTCATCAATGAAAAAAAAAAAACTAGCACATCCCATTGTTAAATGTTTCTATAATTGTCTATTGAGTGTTTCCCTCAGACTGCAGTTTCCCCCATATGTGTATGTTTTCTAAAACAGGAGATGATTGGATTTATTCTGAGCCAGCAAGAGGTACTTTTAAAGGTGCAGTTTTCCAGTACCAAATGTAAACAAAGCAGCCCTGTGCTCACAAATGCTAACGCTACTTAAAATTAAAATGACAACAAAACATCCTGTAGACAATTGGTTACTTTCAAAGATACATTCAAATGAAAAGTCCCACACCACCACAAATAAATCAGTGTATGGAAAACACAGCGTCGCTATCGTGAATGAGAATATAATGAGTGATTTGTTAGCTTATTCCACTATCCAAATTTGTACTGTTAAGGTACACTGATGCAGTTATTGGGTATTACAGTAAGTGGCGTGTGTGTGTGTGTTCATGTGTTATTGTATTATCAAAAAAGAGGCTTTGTTGTTTAAAAAAGGATTTTTTTTTTCTTTTTGGAAGTTTCTATTCTAGAAATGGTTTCCATTTTCTGCGACATTGCAAGAAAACAACAGCATAAACTACTATGACAATGATCACATCAGGTGCTGATTATGTGCTTTATTCAGTGTTAATGCTACAAATGTGAGTTTGAATAGAATTTATGTGACATTTATAGCCTTACTGAAAACTGCAGCTGATAGTTTACCTCAGATCTTAAATAACACTCAGTTGCCTATGTATTTTAATAATGTTAAAGAGTTTTAATATGTATTGATTATAAACCATTTCAATGGGAGTACTCTGCACAATTTTTTTCTACTGCTTCTGAATGGCTATAGTTTCTGTCATGTTACATCACGTTTGGTGTGGACAGCCAAACTGATTGTGGCTGGAATCTTGTCTAATGTCCTATTTTGAAAATATACTGTGCAGTCTTGAAATATAACATGATATATCTCATATTGTTTTGTTAGCGTCAGATTATTTATTATTTAAGAATGATGGACGCTGCTTGTGAATTTTTGCAGAGACCCTAGAATCATGTCTGTGTAAAAGAGATCAAACCAGACCCTGACACTTCACCATCCACCTATTATTATACACATTTTGGAATATTGTGTTAATTTGTTTTAATGGAAATGCCTAGATATGCATACGTTTTGAAAATGCACATTAAAAAACTTAAGTATACAATTGAGTAGGATAGACGTTTTATTCAATAATACAAATTGCATTTAAACTATGATGGAAATGCATTTACCGGATAAATTCCAGCAAGCGAATCAAAAAAGTAATGTGACTTTGTTTTAACAGATCATGTGATAACAAATATGGGCATGATAGGACAGCATTAATGGACAAACCAGTGGACCGACCAAATTGTAAAAAATTGCTTATTTCTAAAATTCCTCAGCCAAAGTCTGTCATTAAAGTGGTTCAGTTTTATTCCCTCCAGACAGCTGAGCCTTGAACAGCTTTATTCACAAATACTTTATGCAATATTGCAGTTTTGCACATAAGTCTAATTCAAATCTTTGGACAGAAACATAGCTACTGACTTCTGCACACACTTTGGGTTCAGTTTTTTTTTAGACTGGTTGACCATTGAGATTCTCTGGAATTCCAGAAAACACAAAACCAGTGGAGTAAAAATAAGTTAACCCATTTTACATGTGCACCATCTTTATTCATGCAACTCAAATGGACAAATTAACAAACGTGTAATTTAGCTCAAGCTGCGTGAATAAATGATCTCGCAGGGAAGAGCTCAGGCTGAATGAAAAGCTGTCCTTTAAAGCGTACTTGGCTCTGTAAGTGTAGGGTGAAGGCCTGCTGACCACAACATGCTGTCATCTCCACTGTCATTTTCTGCTTCATTACGGTCAGAGATATTCATTTAATACGACTCCACCGTGTACAGCTGTGTCTCTACAAAGTCATTTACACTCGGGGCCACCAGTGATCAGACGAGCCGACTCAATCTGTCTTCAGGGTTTAGTTTCATGAGTGATATGACAGGTTGTAACACTAGTTACATTAGACATAACATATGAGCCCCCATTAGACTCCCTTGTCCGGGACGTGCAGTCAGCAGGTGATGAAGTTACGGTATTAATGTCTGAGCATGCATTGCTTATACAGTGACTTAGATGAGTTATTTCTGTGCTGTTATTGATCGCACTGAACGCTTTTCTTGTAGTGAATTTAATCACAGGACTCTTGGTTGGATTTTTTTAGTCCACTAGCGCAGTATGGTAATTTTCAATTGGAAGAAAATTGGTTCAGATATAAAACGTAGGGTAAACGTTTTGGCACTTGCTATGTGAAAAAAACACAAAAAGGGACTAAACAAACAAAGGCTCACACTGTACGAGTTTCATTCATTCATTCATTTTCCTACGGCTAAGTCTCTATTTCAGAGGTCGCCACATCTGAATGAACTATTCCAGCATATGTTTCACACAGCAGATGCCCTTCCAGCTGCAACCCAGTACTGGTAAAAACACCCATACTCACTCATTCACACACACACACACACACACACACACACACGCGCACACACACACACACACACACACACAATGGCAAGTTTAGTTTATTCAATTCACCTATAGCGCATGTCTTTGGATTGTGGGAGCACCCAGAGGAAAATCCACGCCAACACGGGGAGAACATGCAAACTCCAAACAGAAACGTCGACTGGTCCAGCCAGGACTCAACCCAGCGACCTTCTTGCTGTGAGGCGACAGTGCTAACTACTGAGCCACCGTGTCACCCCCTTAACAATAATATATGTATATATATATATAAATAACTGAAAAGTTATATTCTTTGGTGTAAATTATATAATTTAATTCAAAACTCTAGTAGCCAGGGTGTGAGAGACATTAACCTTTTGCTTCCTGAGCACTGGCTGAGCCAAATGCTAAAGTCATGGTCCCAATGACTGAACCTTTGCCTTTGGGTGATACTTTCAAGCTTGTCAGGGCAGGTGAAACCTCAGGATCTATTAAAGACCCTAAAACAAGATTTTTTACTTAAACTTGTCATCCCCACTTTTTTATACACTGGCCCTCCTAAAACATATAATAGACAAGACTACTCTGTCTCAAATCAGAGTCATTTTTGACTACTCTTGTCACTGTATGAGAGTCCTGTAGGCTCTTGCAGACTCTTGGACATCTTGAAGATGCTGTTTTTACTGCAGAACAACCAACACATTACTTACCCAGAAATGTAGTGCAAGTAGAGTAAAAGTATCTGTTGTAAATATTACTCACAGAATGAGTAAAAAGTAGCCCTTTTAAAAGTACTCAAGAGTTGTGAGTATTACACTGTGAAAGGTTGATGCGTTTACATGCAATTTTGTGCCTGTGTGTGAAAACGACCATTTTAAGACCATTTGGCGATTTCAGTCATCATACAATAGGCATCCGTCATCTTCTCATCACTGACATGCAGTCTAAACAGTCTCGCGGTCATTGCGTGTAACGATTTTGTGTCTTCTTCTGTGTCTTGAGGTTGGTCTGTATGAATGTTTCTGTGTGCAATTTGATTGGACGTGAATTAGGACTGATTATTCTACTTTAGCCAATCGCCATAGATGAGAAAAAATCAATTAAGTAGTGACCGCAGAAGGAAAATAGTTCCAATAAAGTAAAAGTACCAATACAGCATAAAAATGTATTCAACTGAAAGTAAAAGTACACATTTTTAAAACAACTCCTGACTCCTGAGAAAACCTACACTGTAAAAAATATTTCTTAATGAACTGTTTCCGTGTTTTGTGATTCACAAGTGTTTTCTGTAATTCTGAATTGCATTATGGGACCTTGACCTTGGTCTGTCGACTTTTGATGTTGAAAATTCAACTACAGAAAAATAAGTCTGTAATAATAAGGTTTTTGTACTGTAATATACAAGGCCAACCCAGACAATATATCAATTTAAACTATTAAAAATATTTATTAGTCACTTTGTCCAACTGTTCCAAAACAACTTTAGTGTTTCCATGACACAGGGCTTTGCTTAAAAAGTGGTAACCGGTAATAAATGTATTTTATCTATAATTACATGTTGGGCCAGATTGAGACTCTAGCAAGCCAGTTATGCACTGGTAAGGGATCATTACAACACCTATTGAGCAACTGTCCAAAGGCCCTGGCGGAAGGGCCCTACCTTTGGCGGCATGACCACGTACTGAGGGCGGTGACAGAAAGCATATGTAATGCCATAATTTTTGGTAGGTACTATCTTGCCCCGAAAAGGAGGATTGACTTTGTGAAATCTGAGGAGGAACCCTGCCAACTGAAAAGGACAAGGTCGGGCAAGTTGCAAGTCGACCTGGGGAAGCAGTTAAAGTTCCCACAGCACATAGTTACAACATCACTCCAACCAGACATAATTATCATTTCTGAGGCAACAAGAAATGAAAGCGGATGAAAGAGGCAAATGAAAGGAAATGCTCAAAGTACCAGGAGCTAGTAGAGAAGTGCCAGGAAGAGGGCTGGAAGACCCACTTTGAGCCAATAGAGTTGGGCTGTAAAGCATTTGCAGGGCGCTCACTCTGTAAAGTCTTCAACCACCAGGCCTAGCAGTAGCAGCTAAGAAGACGGCCAGTAAGTCCGTTTGTGAAGCTGCAGAGACAGCCACAAGATGGCTATGGATAAAAAGGGCTGATCCGTGGGTGATGGCTACTAGGACGCAAGCTGGGGTCTGATCAACCTCAGCTGGGTCACTTTGGCAAGGGTATTTGATGTTGAAAGACCCAAAACACCCAGTGACCCCAGGATACATTACTGACGATGCGTCCCAGTGCATCTAGATGATGTATCTTGCACACTATTTTATCTATATGCAACCAATCAATCAATCAATAAAATAAAATAATATGTATAGGCAGCAGTTAAAGCAGGGTTTAAAAAGTAATTCAAGCTAAAATGAATCAATATCTCATTAATATTTTATAGTGAATTAGATGAAATCCAGTGTATTGGGTCCCATTTAAATTTCATTATATGGACAAAAACTGCTGAAATATTCTACAGTTATCTTTCTCAGAAAGAAAATAAGATTAATAAACAAGTACAGATTTTTCCCTATACAGTCCTATATTGCTGTATTGCTTTCTTATGAATATGTTTAACTTAGCAGGGGCACAATGCATTATTATTCAATTAATATTTCATACTGTTACTTTTTTGTACACACACATACGTTACAGTATAAATATATATTAAATCTTGAAGATGCAGACTCAGATATGAAATTACTTCAGCTTAGAGAATGAACAGCTGCAATAAACTGCATTTAATTACGGCTCTCGTTGAAACTGTTCTGATGAAGGATCCCATATAAAGCTAAACGGTATTTAATTAGCGGCGTAAATAGCAGCGATGCGTCTGCCAGAGGATGATGTCATGCCCACACTGGGGGACGAGGAGCAGGCGGAGAGGAAGCATCTTTTATTTATACAGTAAGTGCATAACATTTAATGAAGAGTTTAAGAGATACATTATAATTATGTGACATTTACCATCAGAGCAGTGTTTTTATCATCATGACTCACATCTCCTGTATCGGAGATTAAACAAATCCTAATAGGCTCAAAGTGAAGTACTGTACTTTTTTGTTTTTGTTCAGAAAACAGTGCATTTTTTGTTTCATGTCTGTTTAAAAAGTCTGATTACTATGCATTATGCAAATGTATTTATTATGGAGTGAGCATTCACATTTAATGGCCATTAATGATTACTGTTATTTTCTTACTTGGGCAATGGATGCAGTGCTTAAAGCAGATTTACTCTATATGTGCAAACTAGTTCAACTCTAAAGGAGACTAACGCAAATAAGATTAAAACTCTTAGGTGCCATTAACACAAATGCATTTTTCCAATATTCTTCTGTTGCTTTTTATTTGTGTCCAAGCTAATCAGATGTGCTGTGTTTTGAGATGTTTTGCACATGGCACATTTTCAAGTTAGAACTGCAACTTTGTCTAAAGGTTTCTATTTTTGTCTATTTTATCAAAAATACTCAGCACTTTTACTTTGTAAAGAAACTTTTAAGCATCATAAAGGTTCTTCAATGGTTCTTTGGAGTGGTTAACATGCTATATAGCACCACTGCCATGGAAAGTACTTGTTAAGCCCTTCTATAGTTTCTATTTAGAAGAGCAAATAAATTTATTGAATCAAACCTAGGAAAATGTTGTAATCAAAACCAACCTAATCAATGTATGATAAGGTTATACAGCAGCTTGAAAAAAAGGTCCCCCTATTATTACTAGCCAAAGAACCACTTTTTTTTAAGAGTGAGGCTTGCTTGAAAATGAAATGCAGGAAGTAACTGTATATACAGTTAATTGAATGAAAACAACAAGCAAACCCACAAATTGTACACAATTTAAGAGTGATTGGGAAAGCAAGTGAATGAAAAGGATGTGGATGCAGTTACAATTTTGATCGTAACCTGTGTGTTTTGGTTTGGTTTAATGCAGTGAAGTATGAATGTTTTAAAGTGCTTTTTTTTTTGCAACACGTCCTATATCAATCCCATGTTTGGTTAGTAGGCAATTAGTGAGTCGAAATCACATACTATATAGTATGTGAAAAACAGTGCATGAGCCAAGAAGTATGTCAAAATTTATAGTATTGGAAAATCAAGAAGTACCCAGATGACTTACTACTTCTGGCAAGATTCTGAAGTGCGCATCCAATGGACACTTTACTATCCCATGAGGCCAGGTGAGAAAATTTAGGAATCGACGCAACTGACATGGGTAAGTCATGTGATAAAGACAACCTGGCAGTTGTAGTACATCAGAATTGCATTCATAATACTCACGTTTACACTTTATAGAACCTACTTTGTGAAGTAAGTGATCTTGAATAAAGCAAGAGAGTTTGTGGTCTACTGTGGCAGCTTGGACACATTTGACTACAAGAGCATCAGTTCATGAGCACCAGTGCATTTTCAACCAACTCTGGAAGTGGTTGGATGCGGATAAGCTCAAATCAATTGTGCCTTTAGCTAGTGTTGTTTTGTTGTAAATAAACTGATGCAAATGCATCCTAACAGGATAGTTAAACCAAAAATAAAAATTTACTCACCAGTTAGTCAGACTCAAGTATGAGTTCCAAACCTTTATGAGTTTCTTTCTTCTGTTGAACACAAAACAAGATATTCCAAAGAACGTTGGAAATGGGTAACCATTAGTAGGGACAAAAAATACTATGTTCAACAGGAAAAAGGAACTCAAACAAATTTGGAGTATGGGTATATGTGACAGAATTTGTATTTTTGGCTGAACTGTGCCTTTAAAGTGGTCATGAACTGAGAAATAAAAATCCCCTGGATCTATTGATATAAAAGAGGTCATTATATTATAAAATCATCCTGTAAGTTTCAGAACTCTTTAGTCTCAAGGCAGCTTATATTAAAGCCAATCTGCTGAAACGATAGGTTGTACAGTGTGCCACTGTATTACATAAACTCCTCCTCCACAGGAGATCCACGCCCACATTTAAATCACCTACTGTTTAGCACCGCCCACTGATTACACTGTGCAATGCCAAGTTATAGAAAAGCATTTTACCTTCCCTTCTGATCCCAACATTAGGAAAGAAAGGATGAACTGTATTATTAATGAAATTCCAGCCGCATTCGTTTCTTGACCTTTGTTCACTTTGTTTACAAGCAATGCAAAATTCGATACTAGGTTTTTAGAACAATTCAAAGTGTGCTGACTATATTGATGTGACAGTAATGTCACACCACACAAGCGTTCACTTTTGACTTGTCTGTTGGTACAGATTGTACAGTTTGATATGTTCTGAGTATCCTTCCATTCACAGCATCTATGAGCATCCATCTATGAAGGACTCCATCTCTCAGACATGCATACAAGAGTTTGCATTGACACACAGCTGTTCTTTTAAACTTGAGGGAAAAAAATGAATATTTAATACTTTAAACAAAGTTCTTTTGTGTTCTTTGCTTGAGGGCAAAAAGAAACTCAAATAGGATGAGTGATGGTATACTCCGACACCCCCAAGCTGCAGTAGGTGGGGTTGTAAATGTGTCACATTGAAACCCTAAACACAACAATGGTGGCTAAGAGAGAAGAACAGTTTCATAAACATCTGGCCAACAGCCTTCTCCACAAGAATGTGATGTGATTTACATTGTTTTCTATTTATAAACAGACACCAAATGGTGCCGCCATTGTGCACAAACTTTTCTCATGAGCTTCTCATCTAGTGTTTGACCTCCTTTGAGCCTTTAAAATCTCTTTGCGAGTGATCGTACAAGTGCGGATACATCTGTACCAGTTCTGCCACTCGACTCTCCAGTGTATTCTTGTGGCTAGTATTGTTTTTTTAATGTTTTTCTTCTGTCTGTCCTGTGTGGAATGACAAACAAATCGAGGGGAATAAATCGCAGGTCAAAGAAGGTGAACTTCCAGAACACACCTGTTGATTGCATAATCGCCACGAACCAATGGTAGTTCAAAAGTGTTTAGGAGCCAAAACGAATTCCCCAAAAGTTTGCTTCAGTGGGCTGTTTCGAACGGCCAAAACAAACTTAATTTGAACTAAAAACTTCTTAATAAAGAACTTAATTTTACTTTTTCAATTTTGTTTGAAATTATATCATTTCAGTTCATTCTTCAATTTCACGTGGGCGTCTACAATCCGCCACATCTATTCAAACAGTATGATGAGGGGTCTTCAAACTTATGGTTTGTTTTTTGATGCAAAAATCTTGATAAACTTTTAAGTGAACACTACAACATTTTTAATGGCCACTTTAATGGCAGGTATGAATGAATCCCGCTAAGCGCACCTTTGTGAAAGCAAGATTAAAGCAGGCTTATGGTTCTCAATTGAACTTCTTCCAGTAGTTTGATCACAATTAACACCAGCTGAGAGTTTAGCTAATAAAATGGGAGAAACAAACAAATAGCAGATGACATCAAGCTCTTCAATTACGTGTCGGTGACCAGATTGGCTTGTTCATTACTCCTCCTGCAATGCCCATCTCAGCAGATGGAAGTCATCATTACTGAAGCTTCTGCTCGAGGACCAACATTCTGCGCACACACATACACAAGCACTCGCAAGCTCTGTTTGCTTTTTCTTACCTCATTGATTTTGTTTATTGTTTGTCTCTCGGCGCTGCGAGGCCTTTTTTAACGCACGATGCAGGAGCGTTCCAAATTGTTCTATTAAGTGGGTCATCATTTCCTATGGTCTTCTGAAAGACAAAAGAGCTTTTGTGCATCTCTTCCTGCAAGGCAAAAGCCCCCTGCCTCCATTCTTCTGCTATATGCACATTAGAAAATGTTTCTGGAAAACAATCTAATGCCTATGATTAATAATAGAAGATTGTGAAGGGGATTTGAGCACGTGCGCCCTCGTGATAAAGCGTTTCGTGAATCGGATGGGAGTTTTGGCACGAGCCGAGTGTGTCTGTGTGCCGCAATGAATAAAGACTCATTCTGAGTGTGATCTGGTTTGAAGGTCTGAGTGTTTAAAATGGACATTTTTGCCCCTGGAGCTTGAGTCTGCGCCAGTGATTCAGCTCTGTAACTAATAAGTGATGTAGGGTACATGTGCTGTCCAGGACACTTCTCTTTGGAGCAAGAAGAATGCACTCAACAAAACACTTCTGGGGAATTTCCTCACATATGCTGAGTTCAGACCTCACAATATTTAAGTCTGTAATGAAACAAGAAGACAGAGTGAAACGTGTTAATTTGCTCCTCCCCTTTTAAAAAAAATAGCCAATAGTGTTCATTCATTCATTCATTTTCTTTTCGGGTTAGTTCCTTTATTAATCAGTGGTCGCCACAGCGGAATGAACCGCCAACTTATCCAGCATATGTTTTACACAGCGGATGCCCTTCCAACTGCAACCTATCACTGGGAAACATCCATACACTCTCATTCACACATATACACTACGGACAAGTTATCTTACCCAATTCACCTATAGTGCATGTCTTTGAACTTGTGAGGAAACCGGAGCACCCGGAGAAAACCCACGCCAACACAGGGAGAACATGCAAACTCCACACAGAAATGCCAACTGACCCAGCCGAGGCTCGAACCAGCGACCTTTTTGCTGTGAGGCGACAGCACTACCCACTGTGCCATATATCAAAATTAAACCTGTTTGTGATACTTCTTGGCTTGAATTTTTTACTTACTATGACACTTCACTACGTCATACTTGCGCTCTGAGTCGTTGCTGAGTGCTCTCTTCAGCCGACGGACCAACGCCGATTGGACACGCTAAATCAGGCCATCAAGCTCAAACATTAACACGACAAGAGCCAACGTGTGGAAAACACCAAACCAACTAGCCAACTATAAAGTTAATTCCAGACCCTGCTGCAGCCACTGATTACATTTTGTTCATACAAAGCAGATTCACTGAAATATTAAATATAGTACTTAATTATTTTTAGTTTCTTTTGAGGTCATGTCATTGGTTTCAAGTAATAAAAACAACAACAACAACAACAACAACAACAACTATAAGCTAACACAGTGGTCCCCAACTGTTTCATCACCACGGACCGGTCAACGCTTGACAATTTTACCGCAGACCGGGGTGTAGGGGTGATTTGTAGGTTGCTAGGCGACCATCAACTGTTTTCTCAGAGGATGACAAGCTAACAAAACATTACTGTCACTCTGATACAAGTTTTATTTATGGAGAAAATTACAAAGCACTGCAGTGTTTGGGTGTTCTGTGTTTGTCTAAGATAATCTATCGAAATGTGTATATTCCATGCAAAGTATGAAGCTGATCAGTCAGTTCTTGTCACGTGACTCGTGGTGCGCTCGCGCCATTCATTCAACTGGGTGCGCCTGGAAGGCACGAGCGTGTCATACCACTTGGAAGTCACCTCCATTGGAAATAACGAACTTGCGTGAACTCTAGAAAAGCAATATACGAACGGTCCCTAAAAGGCCGCTGTCATTTGCAATCTCCCACAGTTGAACTTCTTGCACAGACATGGTGGATTCACCTGATTTGTTGACAAATGGGTTGTCAAAACTATTGTCAATCTATTCCTTGGCAGTTCGTGGGTCCTTCATTGGGCCTTTTCCCAAAAGATTGTTTAGACTCAGATAATAAATAAAACGGAAATAATTAATGATTTCGTGTGCGGCCCGGTACCAACTGATCCACGGACTGGTACCGGTCCGCGGCCTGGTGGTTGAGGACAACTGAGCTAACGGCAAAAGTCCCTTTAAGGCAAGTCATTTCATTCTGCGGCCATCTTTGAATCACCTCTTGAGAATAGGGATGGGTTATTCTTTAACGATTTGTTCATTTTTAATGAATCTCTAATCTGAATTGGGAAATATGAATCTTCTCAACGACTGATTTGTCCGTTTACACATTTACCCAATGTGCACATTGTTCAGGTGGGGGGAAGATGAGTCCTTCATGATGAAGATGAAGTCTTCAGTCAGGTTTGAGTCATTTCTTCACCAACATGAAAAACATAAGCCTATGCTATGCAATCAGAGCAGGAAAAAGATTTGATTCGTTCATCGCCTGAGTGCTCAGATTTGAGTCAGCAGGATTGGACAGCGGGGTTGGAAACAAAAATTAGTAAACTAAACCAAATCCTTTTTAGAAACAGGCGCATCGTTATTATTATTATTATTATTATTATTATTATTATTATTATTATTATTATTATTGTTGTTATTAAAATTGTGCACATTTCTGTGATGCATTATTGCTCTTAAACTGTAGCTCCATTATAAAATGTTTGAATTTCTGTCATGATGGTTCTTTTCTATAATATTGAATGTGGAAATAGGGTTTTTGGTCAGCGTTTTTGTTTTTACTTAATTTGTATGATGGAGATTAACCAATCATTTTATTTAGTTTTTTTTACAAAAAGCCTGTTCGATGACTTGAGACATGAACGAATCAACTGCTCAGACTGCATAGTCTGAGCTTATATAGTGCTGTCACATGATGAATGAATGACTCAAAAACATGAAGACTGGAAAGGTGAAATATAGTGCTATAATCATGGCACTTTCCGCCTCAGACTGAGAAATAATGTCTATGTCTATACTATTCTAATGTCTATGACTATAGATTCCAGCGCGTCTTTTCTAACTAAAGATGGTTTAAAACTATGAAGCTGCAGAAACTGTCATAAAAACACTTTTCTGAACCAAGCCCCTCCCCCAGGGAGTCTTTAATCTATATTGATTGGTGATTGACTCCTTTACAAGAAGGGGTTCCTTCAGCAAAACATAATGAAACTGAATTTTTTGTTTTAATACGCATCTTTTAATTTTCACAGTTTTAAGTCAAATATTTTGGTAGTCAGTGGTGGAGCGGGTTGAGGTTTATTGGGGACACCCCCAGTTTTAAATTGGGTCCGAAAAAAAAATAAAAATAATAAAAGCTGCTAAAATCAGGCTGAAATTGTGTTGTATGAACCCTGTATCGAAATACCGATGAATCTGAAAGACTGCAATGTGTCCTGAAAATACCTTTGCATTGCAGAATGCTGGATCAACACCTTGTCCTGGAGCAACATTCCTATTAACTAACCAGCTTGTGGGATTAGTTTGGGGTTAAGGTTACTCGTAGGACTGGGATTAGGAGTTCCAACTGCATTCTTATCAATCCTGATGTTAAAGGGATCGTTTAAGGTCCTGGTTGAGGTTAAGAATTGTTCCAGCTGACCAGAAATATCCAAAATAAAATAAATAATATCAGCATTTTCTGATATTTTACACCAGAATTTGTGTCAGCACAGTACAGCAAAGGTTCATTGTTTGATCTTTCCTTTATCATCCATTGCTAATCAGGGCTTTTCATACTTGAAAAGCATGAACCAAACATGAGGCCATTAAACGGTTCAATGCTAGAGGTTTTTAACCTTTTTGAGCCCTCCATTTGTCCACCATATTTGGAAGATTTCGTCAAAGCTGCTTATATTTAGTCATTTTTACTTGGGGTATAATGATATGTTTTAAAATTGAGTTTTATTTTGCAAGATAAAATAGGAAGATATGCTGCATCACTGATGTAAATGATATGAATCGTTATACTGAGTTTTATCCAGGGGTCTGCTTACTGTATTAAGGTAATTCATCCCAAAATATAAGTTTATTAGCACTATTACAATAAGGACTTCATGCGAAATTGAAATTGTGTGTATGGACATGAAACTTTTAGAATTTGCAAAATGTGAGACTAAAGATTTTTAATGATGTAAAGTCCAGAAATTGAACATCGGTGAACAAGTCAGTGATATGAGTTTAGAATTTAAAAATATGAAATATTTTTGTTACAAAAACACATCGATCGGCTTCATAAGACACATGTTAACCCCCTGACAGCGTATGGGTTAGTTTCATGACAGATTTGTAGACTTTTGGAAGCAATGGCCACTACCCAACACTATTATACAGCATGGAAAAGCCAGAATCAAATTTAAAACTACACCAGTCATATAAAGTACACCAATAATAGCTTAAGTGTTAGTAAATGATGGGGTAATTTTCCTTTTTGGATGAATTGTTTCTTTACAGTAATTTCTGCATGAGCTCCTCAGTCTTTCAGATCAGTTTTGGACATTTAGCACAGCTCTCGCCACAGTTTTTTAGTCAGTAGGGGCTCTGGACTTTGACTGGACTATTGCAACATCTTGATTTTGTTGATTTTGTTTGTTTTCAGCTGTTCTGTTGTGGATTTGCTGGTGTCCTTGGGATTATCGTCTTGTTACGTGACCCAAATATGGCTATGCTTAAGCTGTGGGATGGCCATAGCACACACCTGAAGGCTTCAGACCAACAAACTGCTAATATTTTGCTGATGATCAGTTCAGACATTTGATTAGCAGTGCATGACGTTTTTTTTGTTGTTAACGCTAGATGTTGTTATTCGTCTGAGGTTTTATTTTCCATATTTTAAGACCAGCAAAGATCACCTAATTTTGTATGTCCTGAAATGGAAAAATTAGAACTTCATAGGGAGTCTTGCGTAGCCTGACCTTAAACTGACGGCTGAAGATCTGGCAAACTTTGAACAGTCAAGAACTGCCCACTATATTATATATGATGCTATATTATTGACAGGTTGACCAACCAATCATGTTTCGTTTCGTTATGTTATGTTTAAGGGTATAAAAATGTCCACACAATAACAGCCAGCCATGCAAACAGTGCATCATTCACGAATGTCTTTAAAAGTTTACAACAGTGATGCATCAACATCAATAAATGATCTGTCAGGACAGACGGATGTGCATGTAGACTTTGTTTTGAGATTCGTTCATTATTTTGGTGACGCATTTCTACTTCATGCAGACTGAAATGACTCATTAGTTTTCTTTGTTAAAAGTAAATGGTTTGGCAGTGAAAAATGTTAACCATACCTGCATGTTAGTCAACATCACAGGTTGAAGCATTTATGCAGTAAACCTTGCATACATTTAATAATCCAGCGTTTAGTCAAATTAATGCTAATTGTCACAATGTTATCCTCACAATAACTGACAAGTGTGCAGGCAGTAAATCAGTGATTCACTAATGTCTCAGAAGACATTTTACTAAAACACCCAGAAATATAACTTTGCCATTACTAACCCAGGTACAGTGAGCACTTCGCCGAAAGCCATGCCAATGCAATGCAATCTGTTTTGTTACAACTCTTTAATTCCAGCAAGCAGTTCTGGAGAACTGAACACAAGAGTAAATGTGAAACCCCTCTGTCAGTGTCTGTTCTTTCATTTTTGCCCACATAATCAGGTTATTTTAAGAGGCAAACTATCCAAAATTGGTTCTTTAGGGAAAACTTTATGACTAACCTTATGACAAACAGTCAATGTCCAGATGGCATACTGGTTAAGATACCTCTTTTAGATTCCATTAAACTGCCTCAAGAAAACCTCTCATCAATGTAAACATCACAGTTTTTTTATCCAATCAGACTTGTTTGCATGTGGACTAGTTAAGATTACTTCTTATTCGACTACAATACATTTATACCAATCAGAAGAAGACTTCAAATCTGCTGAAGTGTTTCAAGAAAAGTGTGCCATATGCATCAGAAGTTAAACCACACGTCTGTGGACGGTGCTTGGTATGATGTCAGAGGCTGAGAGGGCGGGAGTTAGGACGAGGGCCCGCGACACGCTCTCTCTCCCCCACAGTAAACGCTGCTGTCATAGGGCCCAGCCACAAAGTTACTTGTCAGCCCACGATTCTGCAAACATTCGAAAAACAAATCGATTATACACCAACATCCAAGCATGCTATAGACCTGAACAGTGCAGTGGCTTACTTTATATCCAAAGAAATGAAGATATCCAACGAAGAGAGCAGAAGTAAATAATGTGTTGTAATTATTTAGCCTGACATGTTCCAAAATATTTCAAATGTTTTTTAAAATTAAATATATTGTGTTCAATGAGGTAAAAAAGTATTTTTTTTCCCCCAGACATTTAAAAGGACATATTTTAGAGCAGGAATCACAATTCTTTGATATTTTTATCCAAGGCTGTCATATTGTCAGAATGGTATACCAGCCCATGCCTAGTCTACAGTATAATCCTACACATTCACATTTGGAAAAGCATCAGGTCAGATTTCCCTAAGGACTGATCAGTCTTTCTAGATAACCTGACTACTGTTGTGTGCTGTGTGTTTTCAGATGGTGTGTAAGCTGAGGCGTTTAATGGGGATCCGGACAGCCTGGCGGCTGTATGAGCTATGACTACAGTAAGTCAGTGATGTGCGTCCTCTGTGTGGTATGTGGACAGGCATGTGGGCACTGACACGTGGGTTCCTCCCCCCCATCTGATTAATGGCTGTGTGAGAAAGCAGCCACCCTTTCAGGTCCCTCTGACTTTCCAAAATAAACAACTCCTGCTCTTTGGATTACTATCGATCCGAGCCGCCGCTGAAGACGAGTGTGCAAGGGCGAGATCTCTTTCCCTCCTTCTTCGCTTTCCCTGTAATCTGTGCTTCTCTCACTTTATCTCCAACCTTTCAATCTATCACTCAGACAATCATCTTGTCTCTCACCCTGCAATTGCGGTTCACCTGGAGTTGATGTCTTTGTCCTTTTTTTTGTCTCGTGAATGCGACCACCGTTGTTTTTGACTACTGTAAAATCGTTTAAAGCCCCTTAAAAAGACGTATGAGTGCCAGAGGAGGGATAATGTTATTAATGTCAGAGATCTACAGTGCCCTTGGCATCTTCTCAGCAGATTGGTATGTCGTCTTCTGCTGGAGCTTGTTATTATAGTCTCCTGAGAAATGCTGAAATGCAGAGCGCAGAGAGGCCTATTTTTTGCACCGTGCTCAAAGTATGCATTTTCTGCCCATTCCTTGCATATTTTTAGGGTTTTTTTTTAGCTTTTGTCTGAGTGGTCAGTTGTCTGCCATCGTCTCAACAGTCTGCATAAGGTTTGCTCCACTTTCTGGCCAAGAACATGCTTAAAAAAGGTTCTGAAATAGTTTATACAATGATGCCATTGTAGGACCATAGTGGGTTCCTGAAAGTCCACATGAAATCAAAATGTACAATTTCTAATTTGTTTATTTTAATAGCGCACACAGTGTTAGTCTTAAAGTACACATACAATCATTGAAATTGTTTGCCCTTGAACTCTAAAATGTAAATCTGAATCTGCACTTCATGTGTGTTTTCAGTTCAATTCTCAGATTATGTCTGTCTGAGGTATTGGGCATGGTTAACATACTTAACCACGCCCCTCCACCTGTCAGCTTTGACAGCGCTATGATAACAATCAGAAATGGGCAGCAGGAGGTGTCTGTTAGGCTGTAATAACTCTCGGTTTTCTGAATGAAATGACTACATCAAATCAGCTCTTAGTAGAAAACAGGAAGCCACGCCCACTGTTCTCATTTAATATTCCGTTTCTCTAGGAACTGCATCACATTACAAAAAACAAACAAATTTAATCAGAATCTAATCATTTTGCCAATAGCAGTCCTTCTCTGATGATGCCATTTCCATGTACTGAACTTATTATTTGAATATACCCAGATTTTCTTTATAAGGCGCCTTTAAATTGAAGATTCAAAGAATCAAGATTTTTTTAAACCAAGCTCTAGACTCTAAAACCACATGTACAACCCCAAATCAAAAAAAGTTGGAACAGTTTGGAAAACGCAAATAAAATAGGAATGTAGTGATTTCTAAATTTACTTAGACTTGTATTTCATTGCAGACAATACAACAGCACATTATTTAACCTATTCCTCATGATTTTTATTTTTTTAAATAAATGTTTTTTTGGTTCTTGCAACACATTTAAAAAGAAGTTGGAATAGTAAAGCATTTACCACTTTGTAATGTTGTCATTCCTTTTCTCAACACTTAAAAGATGTCTAGGGACTGAAGGCACCAAGTGATGAAGTGTTTCATGTGTAATTTGGTCCCATTCTTCCTGCAAACAAGTCCTAAGGTGGGCAACAGTACGTGGTCTTCTTTGTTGCATTTTGAGCTTCAGAATGCGCCACAGATTCTCTACTGGAGACAGGTCAGGACTACAGGCAGGCCAGTCAAGTACCTGTATCCTCTTCCTCCACAGTCATGACCTTGTAATGTGTGCAGAATGTGGTTTTGCATTGTCTTTTTGAAATATGTATTGGGCGTCCCTGGAAAAGAAGGCAGCTTATTGTGCTCCAAAATCTCTATGTACTTTTCAGCATTAATGGTGCCATCAGAGAATTGCAAGTTACTTTTGCCAAGATTACTGAGACAACCCAATACCATGACAGACACTGGCTTTTGGACTTGTTGCTGGTAACAGTCTGGATGATCCTTTTCTTCTTTGGTCCAGAGCACATGACATCCATTTCCCCAAAAAATACCTGAAATACTGATTAATTTGACCACAGTACATGTTTCCACTGTGTGATGGTCCATCCCAGATGCCTCCGAGCCCAGAGAAGTCGACTGCGCTTCTGGACACTGTTAACATAGGGTTTCCTTTTGGCACAGTACAGTTTTCACTGGCATTTGTGGATGTAACTAAATATTGTGGTACTTGACAAAGGTTTGCCAAAGTAGTCCTGAGCCCATGTGGTGATATCGCTTATAGATGAATGATGATTCTTAATGCAGTGCCGCCTGAGAGATCGGAGATCACGGTAGTTCAGCTTAGGCTTGAGCCCTTGTCGTTTACGCACTGAAATTCCTCTAGATTCCTTGAATCTCTTAATGATGTTATGAACTGTTGAAGGTGAAATATCCAAATGTCTTCCTATCTTTGATTGAGAATTTTTTTTTTAAACATTTTAATAATTTTCTCACGTATTTGTTGGCAAACTGGCGATCACTGGCCCATCTTTGCTCCTAAAAAACTTTGCTTTTGTACCAAATCATAATTATAATCACCTGTTTCAAATCACATCATTACTAGCCCTAAACTGCTCCTTTCGCAACTTTTTATTGGAATGTGTTCAAGTCTGTATGACAGGAAAGGATGTTTATTTACAAATGAAATGAAGCTGACCAGACAAAACATGAAATATTTTGTGTTCATATTGTCTGCAATGAAATACAAGTTAAAGTAAATTTGAAAATCACTACTTTCTTTTTTTATTTGTGGTTTCCATACTGTCCCAACTTTTTCTGATTTGGGGTTGTAAACAACACTCGTTCATCTACCTGCAATCTAATCAACCAATATGCATCCTTATACCAGTCTTGATTGCCGAAGCCATACCCATAAATCTGCTGTCTCTCTGATTTACTGTCCTGCAACTGTAACTCTCCATGGCAGCGTTAGATCTATCAGCACCACTTCTTCTCCCCGAATGCCCCAGTCCTGATACAAACTCATGTTTATAGCCTACCACCTAATGCAGGCTCTCTTTAGTGACTCTGATGAGCAGGGCTTCCCCCCTGAGCCTCGCACAATAATGGCATCTCTAAATGCACCAGACAAGCACTAGGACCCAGAGAGTGTTGCATTTCTTCCAGGGGTTGCCTAAGCCTCAGCGCACACCCCTGCTCGGGAAAAACTGAGATATAGGAAAAGAGAGAGAGGGCGAGACTGGAGGAACGCAGCGCTGTTGTTGTGGTGGGTCAGTCAGTCAGTCAGTCAGTCCAGGAGCACTGCTCGGGCGGAAATGGAGGAGCTGAAGTGCACCAACTGACCAGCGAGGAGAGACGAATACATGTAGACGCGCTTATTCGGAGCTGATCGGGATTAAAAGGTGAGAGTGTGAACACAAGCTCGCGTGCTATTATTGAGTGTGTTTATTGCAGGGGTCTTCAACAATAGGAGGCAGGAGTGTGTTTTTAGACATGCGTCTTGTGAAGGATTGTGGAAATGAGTCATCACTGTGTGCGCACGAGGGGAATACTCGTGTGTATGTTGTGTGTGTGTGTGTGTGTGTGTGTGTGTGTTTGCGCGCGCGCGTTTAGGGTGCTTTTCCTGTCTGGAAGGGAAAGACGGCACAGTTTTGTAGGTGGAAAATAAGCGCAAGGCTGGTCGTTTGCACTGCGAAATGACGTGTCGCAAAAGTTTGCTGTGGATTTGAAAGGAAACGCACATCTGCTCGGAGCCTCAGGTTTGTATCGGAGGGGAAGACAGGTTTACCACAGACTGCTTGTGATCTCTGTGATAGCCTGGACAGATGGTGGTAGGCGTGTTTGTGCGTGTGTGCGTGCGTGTGTGTGTGTGGTATGTTGTGTCTGTCAGGCGGAAAACTAGTTAAGAGAGGCAGATCTGATGAGGACCACAGCAACAGCAGAAAGACGCCTCGGTCTGACTGGCTCGACACAGCTGTTTGTACACATGAATGCTGTTTGGTTTTAATCGTGCTGCCACGTGTGTGTGTGTGTGTGTGCGCGCTGTGCGTTTGTGTTTGAGTGAATTAATCTGCTTGGAGTCTGTTTACATGCCGTGTGCACTTTTGGGATGCACGTTTGGATTCCTGGGCGACTGTATCACAGTGTTATCTTCATCCAGATGCTTTTCCATGTTTGGTGTGAAGGATGTTTTGTGGCGCTTCATTTAAAATATGTATATTTGCTTGTTTTTTGGGGGGGAATAAGCATCTGTGTCAATTGCTGTCAATCCAGAAATCTGCTACAATGTGTGGACTCATGAGGAGTATTTATAAACTGAATTTTAAATGTTAATTCTGCTAAAAATAAGACCATTCTGTCTTAATTTACATTTACTTTTGTTCATTTCAAAGCAAATCACATAGTACAAAGCAAGGGTGTTTTGAAGAATGTTTTGTTTCTGCTCTAAAATAAACATGAGTTCATTCAGTTACTGATTTCTGTTCTATACACACACATGTGCTGAACGAAAAGAAATGAGCAATCTTACAGTAAGAGAAAACACAGATGTTTGCGCACTCCAGTCAAAATATACAATTTCTCACACACATACCCCTTGCAAACAGACAAATGTGATATAAACAGTGGTAAGTTTGAATGCACTAATACTAAATATCAGTGGTGATTAAATGATGTAATGAATAATTTTGTATTTTTTTGTGCTGGCAAAAATAAATGTAACAATGAATGTAATCTAAAAATTGCTAGTAAAGTTCTCCAAAAAATAATGTTTTTAGTAAACAAAACATTTTGAGGAAAAATGGAAATAGCATTTTAATCCTAAATGTGCTTAAATTCTTTGTTTTATTATAACACATTTATAACAATGTCATAAATTATAATATATAACACAATTATTAATGTTCTATAAACAGTTAAATATATTATTTGGGGTCAACCAGTTTGGTTTTCCAAGTAAATATAATGATATTCAGTTTATTTGTATAGTGCTTTTCACAATAATCATCGTTCCAAAGCAGCTTTACAAAAGGTCAACGTTATTACATTACAGTCCAAATCAGAAAGAGTTAAAGAGTTGAGTATAGAGTAGACACTGTGTATGTACATAGTTAACCTGCAGTTATACTATATATAGTGTAATTGTCTAAAAGGTGATGTCCGTGTATAATACATTTTCAATGAATTCAATGAAAATGATATTGATTGATTGATTGGTTAGAAGCAATATAATAATTTTGTCCTAATTAAATCAAAAACAACATAATTGAATGTGCTTTATTATGCAGTATTACAAGAAAAAGAAAATATGCAACTGTGCAAACTTTCACCATTTCGAAGATCAGCCTCAGTGTACGAATCCATGTGAAAACAAGTGTGACATTGTCACTATTCGGTCACATTTCTACTGTTTGTGATGTAATGCTTCAAGGCAATGAATAGCAGGCCATAAAATAGCCCATACTGATCCGGGAACAGTCAGAACACTGTGTTTCCTCTCAGTGTCCTTGAACTTGTTTGAGAGTAAGAGCGAAGCGGTGTTTAGTTTCAGGCGCTGATGTCATGACTCATGATGTCATGCTGGAGTCTGACTGATTGCTCTGCAGCCTGGCCTCTGATTGGTGCGTGGCTGCTTTTGGCCGTGTGAGTCACTGACTGATTTTATTTTTATTTTTCATAAATATTTACTGGCCAGTCGCTGGTGAAAATTGTTGGCACTGTAGTGTGTGTGTGTGTGTGTGTGTGTGTGTGTGTGTGTGTGTAGTAGGGCAGCTGTATATTTTCAGCATTTGGAGCACTCTGTGTTATGGAGCAGGAGATTGTAATGATTAGCTGTGGTTATCTTTACAACTGGAGCACACGCAGGAGTAAAAGGCCAGATTTCATAGCAGAGAATCAGGGTGATGATGTCATGCCCTTGTGAGTCATAAGTGATTGATCATCTTCGCCTTTATTTGCGCCATTATGTCATTCTCTATGGTATAAACAGGGGCTGTGTGCTTTTCAAATCAAGTTTTTAGTGGTGCTTTCTTAGGTCATCATGACTATTGATGTTGTTTATAATATAAAGCTGCAGTCCATTAACTGTTGTTTTTTTTTTTTTTTTGTCCAAAATGACCTGAAATAAAAATTTTTAGCAAGCAAATAACCAGCCAATGTTCAAAACTATGTACATACCTTAGCCCGATTCACAGCGACTTAAAAGGGAGGATAAAAGAAGGACTTCAAATCTTCAGAGAGAAGTAATATATTTTGATAATTTATTTTGATAGAAACTTGAAGTAAAAAAAAAAAAAGTGTCCGGTGCATATGGAGAGGAGAGAGTGTGTCCTACAGGTGGTTGGTCAAACCCACTCACCTGTGTGAAGCACACTCAGAATTGCACAGTGATGTTGATATTGGTTTTTGTAGGAAATGTGAGCAGGTCACTGTCCATTTCTGCATCAGTTCCAGTGTCCCTGTATCTGTGGTTACACTCAGTAAACACCAGTGAGTTTGGTGAACTGATGACCTTCACGGCCAATCACAGTCATTTCTGTTGAGCATGTGAACACAATGGCAAATCAGCTGTTTAAGAACACTCTTAACAGTGCTCAAATGTTAGCGGGAAGTGGACGTTTTAAAAATGTCAGTATTGATTGGTACCAAATTCCAGTATCGTGACAACACTAGTCTGTATATACGCAATATTCATCCCAGCATTATCACATGAGAGGAGCTGCAGGAGAAAGATTATTACATTTTATAACAGCAAAATAGAAACATAGCAAATTGTAATGACAATTGCTAGTGACTGGAGATTCACCCGTAATAAAACGAGAAAAACCTTTTAAAAAGAAATTATGTGGAATTCAAATGTTATATGACAATTAGAGATTACACTGTACAGATATTGAAATCTAAATGTACTGCTAATTAGAGCTGTGGCAAAAAAATTGTTTGAGAAATCGATTCAGAGATTTTCAAAATGCATCGATCGATTCATAGCTTAGTTTTTAACACCAAATGGCGCTCTAGGCTTGTTCTTAACAGTACACTCAAATGCTCAAAGGAAGAGTGCTTGTGTGTTTGGCAAGTCATGTAAGGCCAAGTTCAAACTGATTTTCATAATCGTTGGATTGTCGTTGTGTTCACACTGCATGACTATCTAAGGTAGTGTTCAGTTGCTGTTGTGTTCATACTGCACGATGGATGTGTGACTTGAGTATACACACTGCATGACTACAAAAACGATCGCTGACAACCCTATCTGGCTCACAAACGCAAGCGAGAAGTGATAAGATCACATGCCAGAATGGAAATGGTAAATAATTTTAAATGAACTGCCGTTCAAATGGTCAGTGTGCTGAATGCTGATTTACTGTATAGGGCAAAAAAAAAAAGAAGATTATAGAGGAGGAAATGTTCGTGGAGCTGCAGGGGACTGTGTCGTGTAGAGAGAAAAAACAGGTGGAGGTCAATAAATAATAATATTTCTGTTTAATGCTATTGCAAAGCTTTGAAATCTCCGCTGACCTGTTACTTAAGTCCCTTTAAGTAATTTCTTTCAGCGGCCATCTTTGAAACGCCTCTCAGGGAGTATGCTCGGGGATTCTGTCTGAATGAGGAAACATCAAATTCCTTAACTCTTTCCCAAGCTTATCACCAATAAAAATATTCAACAACTGTCTCAACAACTGTAAGTTTTGTTACTAAATGTTAGAAACACACAAAATCTGCATTTTATTTCAGGTTTCCCAAGCTAATGCACATGAAAAGAACGAGATCATGACACCAACCTCGTTTATGGCTGTTATACACATTATCATCCTCTGAATAATACTTCATCAGATCGCACTGGTGATGCTTTGTTTACAAGTTTGTGGGCGTTTGAGTAGTTGCTGTCATGTGATGCGTTTGACAGGACAGACTATACCTCACGTTCGTTTCATACAGATTACAAAACCAAAAAACTTTTGTTTTCAAGTGTAGTTGGTTCTTTTAAAAGTACAGATTTCAAGCCTTATTTGGATATATTTCTTATGTCCGAGAAGCAAGTATTTGCCGAGATTCCAGTGCGTTTGTTGACCACAGAAACTGCCGTAAAAGCACACATCTGGCCCGAGCTTCCCCCACGGAGAAACGTCAGTCTATATCGATGGATGATTGGCTAATGTACTAGTAGGAGGGGCTTCATTCGCCATATTGACCGTTACAATTTTCCCCATTCAAAACTATACAAGTGACATATCTTGTGTATTCTATAGTCTTTGACTGTATCCTGCCCTCTCATTGGCTGTTGGTCATCGTTGATGTGTTTTTCAGTCAGAACTCATTCACACAGCATGATTATGAATCGCAAACAAGTCCAGATATTTAGCATGCCAAATGTTTTGATTGATTAATTAGATTTTTTTTGATTTTGGTTTTTGATAATTCACACCGCGTGGTTGTGGCTCATGTGAACAAGTACCAATTTGGCTCCGATTTTGTGCTTTTGTCGGCGAGCGAAAATCAGGGCTGAAAAAAAAGAATAGTGCAGTGTGAACTCTGTTTGTCGTGTCATGGTAACTTTTAACACTCTTGTATTTGCATAAACCTTTCCTAACCTTATTAATACCTAGGCTTTTATTCACTCAAAAAATGACATTTGCTGTTTGTTCAAACTGCGTATTTAAAATGAGCTAAAACAACACAATTCTTGATATTTTTAGAAGACAACTTAATTGTTTTATGTTCATTCATTCATTCATTTCCTTTCAGCTTAGTCCCTTTATATATCTGGGGTCGCCACAGCGGAATGAACCGCCAACTTATCCAGCATATGTTTTTACGCAGTGGATGCCCGTCCAACTGCAACCCATCACTGGGAAACATTCATACTCATTCATACACACACTCATTCATTCATTCAAACTCATACACTACAGACAATTTAGCTTACCCAATTCACCTATAGCACATGTCTTTGGACTGTGGGGGAAACCGGAACACCCGTAGGAAACCCCCGGCAACACGGGGAGAACATGCAAACTCCACACAGAAATGCCAACTGGCCCAGCCGAGGCTCGAACCGGCGACCTTCTTGCAGTGAGGCGATCGTGCAACCCACTGCGCCACCGTGAGGCCCTTGTTTTAAGTTCAATCCACTTAAATTAGTAAAAACTAATCAGTTAACTTAATTCCTTCATGTTATCCCAACACAAATCAATTGTGTGGAACCCAGCATTTCTTTACAGTGTTTCTTGTTATTTTGAGCTGTTCAAAACCATTTGGTTATGCTGCTCAATTTTGCCAACTGGCATTTTGTATATAGTTTTACTATATAATAATAAACACACTGTTTGTTTGTAGCAATATTTTAAATACTACTGCGCATTCTTAATTTTGAGTAATTTACCTATAGCGGTTTATGCAATAAAAGAAAACTGCATATGTACGCATTGTTTAAAAAAAAGGAGGATATTTAAGGTTAGGGGAGAGTAGGGACGAAAGTAACGTGGGACGAAAGTAAAAAACGATTTTTCTCGAAACCCTGACAACATTTGATTTCCAGGCTATAACAGCACATTCAGCATGCAACCCTTAGTGGAGCTGCCAAATATCATGGGATTTCAGGACCGTGTCCCACAGTTAGCTCAGAATTTCTGTTTTTAAATGCTGAAAGTAAATTATTGTAACGGTTCTTCTTTTCTTATTACAAGTTGTGTTTCTCTTTTCATGCACCACACTAATGATCAATCTACAGGTTATTTAGTGCAACAACACATCCTTGAGTTTGAAATGTCTGAGTTTTTCAGTTTAAAAGTAAATCGTGTTTAAATGGCAAGAGCTCCTGTGGGGGCGAAAGTAACAGTGTTATTTATGTCCCACTGCTAATAGAAAAACCTTATTTTCCACTTCCACGTTTCAGTTTTCAGTGTTTTAATTCATGTGTTTTATATAATCGATGCATATTGCAAATAATAATCTAAAATAATCAAAAATTTAAGAACATTTTAACATTTTGCATTGCTAGATTTCTTTTAAAACATTTGATGGTACTGACATTTACAATGAAAATGCTGTTTAATATTTTCTTTTTGCAAAAATAAAGGACAAAATATGTTTGCCGTTAACATTAAGTATATTTGATAGTCAAATATATTTAAAACACACAAGATTAAGCCAGTAAATCGACCAAATATTGTTGTTACTTTTGACCCACCGTGTGTTACTTTTGTCCCTGATGACTGGGTCAAGAGTAACAATGTGCAATTTATGTTTAAAGTGAAATAATTTTGAAGTTGTTCTACGTTTGTTCAAAATACCACCAGATATTGATAGATCACATGAGTTAGTAACCACAGCAAAAATATATCTCTGCCTTAAACATTGTCTTTTAAAAATAGGTTATTGTGAGAAATGGTACTTTCGTCCCCGCTCTCCCCTACCTATTTATTTGAGATATTTAAGCCTTCAAGTGTGCTTTGCTGTTACTTTTTATTTTAGTAATAAAGGGTCCAAAATGGTTTACACAGAAGTGATGCCAGAGAAGAACATTTTGAGTTCCATTTGAGAACATTTCATTGAACCAGTCCTTTAAAGAACCATTCCTTTCTTCGTGTGAAGAGCATTTTAATCATATAAATAACCCATTTCTGTTAATAATATAATAATGATTATTTGTTTTCGTGAAAAGGTTCTTCATGGAAAGATGAGTCATGGAGTCAATGAAAAACCTTTATTTTTGGTGTTTCTCTAGGTGTTCAGACACACGATTTTCACTCTGAAAAATACAACAGAAGGAATCATATCTAGGAATGTCATAAATAATATATAATTGAACTCTGAAAAACACACTGGAGAAACCATATCGACTGCCTTAGCAACCACATAGCAATGCCATGGTAACCAACAATAACATCCAAGCATCTTGCAGAAGGATTTCATGAAGAGTCATACAAATATCACTGATAATCTGTTTCTAAAAAACTAATCTACTCTATTTATAAATCAAAAAATATTGGATGGCATGGGATTGAAAATATAACGTTATTGGAGCAAAAATGTACAAATCAATAATTGCATTAAAAATATGCTGCAACACTTCAAATTAATAACCAACAAATGAGTCTGGGAAGGAATCTAAAACCAAAAATAAGAATAAAAACAAATCCTATCATCTAAAATCTGAGAATGTTATTACAGAGTATATATTAAGCTCGTAGAAAATATAAGAGCAAAGCCTTCACAGCATGTGCAGAAAAGCTGAAGAGTTTTCAAAGAAGATCTCATGACTTTTATAGGCATCGTCTTCATAGATGTCAGCAGCAGATGTTTATGCTAGGCAGTAAAGGTCAAACAAACTTGGGCAATATTATGTCAAGAATCTACATTTTACATGATGTTTCCTCCGCCTAAGTTGTTAGTTCAGGGTAAAGGGAGGGTCATGTCAATGTGAAAAACAAGAGGTGAAGTCAGATACATCTACAGAAGATAGGAGTTGTGGTTTTAACACCTCTCGAGCAAAAACAGCAGAGCAGCACTTGGCATGCAAGCGTATGCAATTGAAGACAGAATTATTAGCCCTTTGTTGAAATTTGAAGTCTTTTTCAAATATTTGTCACCTGATGTTTTACAGAGAGATTGGTTTAATTGCATTTTTAAATATAATAGTTTCAATAGCTCATATCTTTTATTCTTTGCCATGATGATAGTATATAATATTTTCATAGTTACAGTGCTCAGCATATACGAGTACACCCCATTTTGATAATAAATATTTTTATCCCTTTCTCAGTGAATATGGGCAAGGTATTTTTGGTGCATTTAAACAAAACAGATTTATTAAACAGATATATTTATTAAAATAATATTTTAATCACAAAATATATTTAGAAATTGAAAGATAATACAATTAAATTCAAGCAAAATATTGAAGAAAAAAAAAATGACAACTTACAAAATTTCTACTTCATTTCTTATTTTTTTCTCATGATTTTTCCGTTTTTTTATGTGTATTTAATATTTTTCTATAACATATAAATTTGGGTGTACTAGTTTTTGAACAGGGCAGCACGGTGGTGCAGTGGGTAGCACAATCGCCTCACAGCAAGAAGGTCGCTGGTTCGAGCCCCGGCTGGGTCAGTTGGCATTTCTGTGGAGTTTGCATGTTCTCCCCGTGTTCGCATGGGATTCCTCCGTGTGCTCCGGTTTCCCCCACAATTCCAAAGACATGCGCTACAGGTGAATTGGGTAAGCTAAATTGTCCGTAGTGGATTGAGTGTGATTGAGAGTGTGTGGATGTTTCCCAGTGATGGGTTACAGCTGGAAGGGCATCCGCTGCTTAAAACATATGCTGGATAAGCTGTGGCTACCCCAGATTAAGATAAGGAATGAATGAATGAATAGTTTTTGGACCGTTATCGTGAGTTATTTTGTTAGATAAGCTCCAGATTTGGCTTCAGTACTGACTAATCTAATGTATATGCGCAAATATAATGATAATAAATATATTGTATAGCTTCCTATTAAAAACATGAATTTAAAAGATCGATTTGTGAGGGGTGTACTTATATATGCTGAGCATTGTATTTTGCTATAATTTAGCTTAAAGTGCAATTTAATATATTTATTACACTGTAAAAAATAATACATAGATCTAACTTATAAAAAGTGAAGCAAGTGGCTGCATTGGACGTTTTGGGTTGGCTGAACTTCCAGCATTTTTAAAGTATAATAAACACAGTAAAATTGCTTAAAACAAATGCAACAAAATCAAGTTGAGCTAACTAATAGTTCTAAAATGACTCCAGTCAGATCAACATACTTTTCTTGTTACAGGTAACTTATTTACTTGTCGCTATATTTAACCTGAACTTATTTTAATTAGGTTTTAAGAACTGTTGTAAGGCCTCACGGTGGCGCAGTGGGTAGCACGTTCGCCTCACAGGAAGAAGGTCGCTGGTTCGAGCCTCGGCTGCGTCAGTTGGCATTTCTGTGTCGAGTTTGCATGTTCTCCCCGTGTTGGCGTGGGTTTCCTCCGGGTGCTCCGGTTTCCCCCACAAGTCCAAAGACATGCGGTATAGGTGAATTGGGTAGGCTAAATTGTCCGTAGTGTATGTGGATGAGTGTGTATGGATGTTTCCCAGAGATGGGTTGCGGCTGGAAGGGCATCCGCTGCGTAAAACATATTCTGGATAAGTTGGCGGTTCATTCCGCTGTGGCGACCCCAGATTAATAAAGGTACTAAGCCGAAATGAAAATGAATGACCCAGCCGAGGCTCGAACCAGCGACTTTCTTGCTGTGAGGCGAACGTGCTACCCACTGCGCCACCGTGAGGCCCTCCTTTATGTTGTCCCAACACAAATTAAGTTAACTTAATCAAAAGCAAATCGAAGTGGATTGAACATAAAACAATTAAGTTGTCCAAAAGAAAACTTAATAGTTATGTTGTTTCAAATAATTTTATATAAGTAGTTTGAACAAGCAACAAAAGTTTTTTTTTTGTGTGTGTAATTAAGCAAGTCATTGGACAACAGTGTTTTTTTCTTCTCTAGATAAGAGAAAAGATCAAACAAACATAAGGGAGCTATTTATTTATTTATAGGGGTGTCAAAATTAATTGTTTCTTTGGTGCACCGTGATGCAGACACGGACAATTCGGTATCGTTTCAGTAATTGATCATAACCGGTTATTACGTACTGACGTCATTTATCTCATATGCGCTATATTGCAGTAGCTTACTATGGCGAGGGAGGCAAGCGCAAGTAATTAAAACACTCCAACTACTTAAAAGTCACTGTGTGCATTAGCTGGATAGTCTTTTTCTGACACTGAAGTTACAGCAGAAGCCCCTATTCACTGCTATGGAGAAAATGAAGGTAAACTCAATTTCTCTCTCTCGACCTTTGACCTGCTGGCGTGAGGTAACATTTCCTCTCGGCTGTGTCTGCAGAGCGAGTTTTCTCCTCTGCATCTATCATGGATCAGCTGTGATCATCGCTGCTGTTTATCAGTGTTTATCATCGGTAGCAGAGCATTAGAGCCAGCCCTTTCTGTTGAGCGCGTGACCAATCATAGGGGTGTAAGAACTTGCTCGACAACGCTCAGAAAGCGAGCCGGATATAAATCGGGATATTACTGTGCAGGTACTTAGTTTTAAAGGTACATTTCATATATCTGACTGCTTGTATTAGAGGACAAAATTGCATTACAAATAATATATAAATATAAATATATTTATACTTTTTAATACAAGAATTGTTGTGCTGTGAAGTAAAGTATACAATTGTGTATGGAAAGCATCGTCAATGCACTGAGATATCGAATTGAACCGAATCGATGGCATGATAATCGTAACCGAACAGAACCGTGAGACCAGTGTAGGTTCACACCTCTATTTATTTACATATATAAATTCCACACTGTAAGCCCATACAGGTTGAGTGAACTTATTAAATTATGAAAACTCGTTGCTCTAAAAAAGTTGAAAAAACATTACTTTTTAAGTTTATAGTAACAATAACGTGTCAAAAATGAACATGAACCTAACATTAGACACAGCTTAATTTTACATGTAGTTTTCTTGCTAAGTGTTACATATGTTGTTTTATAAAGGAAACCAATGTATGGGCTGTTTGAGACAAAAATCGTATGAAATCGTGCTCACAGTGACCAGCAGACTTAGAAAATGTGCGCTGTATCCACCAGCAATATCACAGCACAGTCAGTTCAAATAGCCAATCACGTTTCATTGCACATTGTTCCTTTGACAACAGACCAGAATAAGCTCTGTTAAGTACATTCAATTTAAACATTCCAATAGAATCAAAAATATCATGCAAAGCATACAACAAACTAAACAAATGGAGCAATTGAGCAAACTGTTTGGTATTTGTGTTTATTGAATCAAAGTATTTTGAATTAGTACAACTTTAGGGATAACAGTGCAGCTAAACTAAATGAATTAATACTTTCTCCAGAAGTGAAATATAATGGAAAATACTATGGAAAAATGTCCTTGCTCTGTTAAGCATCATTTCCGAAATATTTGAAAAATAATTGCACGGGCTAATAATTGTGCATAGAGCATTATAAACTGTACATATAACAGATTTTTGAATGTCAAACTGAAAACAAACACAGAAAAGGAATAACAATGGAATAATACAGCATAAATATATGACAATAATAATAATAATAATAATATTAGGGCTGCATGATATATTAATAAAATCATAATATATAATAAAATATATTATATATATATATATATATATATATTTTTTTTTTTTTTTTAATTAATTTTAATTAATTATTATTTTTGTAAATTATAAATTTATTTATGTATTTATTTTTTTAGATGAAATCTATTTCACCAGATGCCTTGAATAGCTTGGTGTAAAGGGCATTATTTTAGAGTGATTGCAGTGATATTGTGGTATAGCGAGTCTGCATAATATATAATAAACTAGATAACAAAATAAAAAGAGATAAAAATAAATAAATTGTGGTTAATATTTTATTGAGAAGTCTTGAATAATTGCATGTAAATAGCACTTGACAGTCTTCAGGTATAGATCCAATTATATGAATTAAATACAATTAATGTGTATTAATGCTACAAATGCTGAAATTGTGGGCGGCATGGTGGCTCAGTGGTTAGCACTGTCCTGTCCATGAAGTTTGCATGTTTTCCCTGTGTCCGTGTGGGTTTCCTCCAGGTGCTCCGGTTTCCCCCACAGCCCAAAGACATACAGTATAGGTGAGTTGGATGAATTAAATTGGCTGTATTGTATGAGTGTGAGAGTGTATGGTTGTTTCCCTGTAGTCTGGTTGAGGCTGGAAGTGCATCATATGCGTAAACCATATGCTGGAATAGTTGGCGGTTCATTCCGCTGTGGCGACCCCTAATAAATAAGGGACTAAGCCCTAATGCTGAAATTGTGGATGTGCAAATTGCGACGTTGTTGATGCTGAAATTATATATTATTCATTTTTAATGAATATGATGAAAGTACATTTAAAAAATATTACAAATTCATAAAGGAATGCAAAATAAAAAAATAAAGACATTTAGAAATGTTCATACGCCAATATGCATGTGATGTGACCTTGAAACAGAACTCCTTCACGCCGAATCGCCATAATAACCGAACTCATATTTTAGATTTATGTGCTATACAGTTGTCTTAGAATGCATATGAAAGCCGAAACGCTCCATCACTGTGTTCTTTCTCTCAGTTTTTGCCCCATTTCTTTCTGTTCTTCTTTCCTCTCTTGTGGACTGTAAAAGTGTGTGTGTCAGCTTCGTTACAGCAGGGCTCTGGATGATCTCTCACACTCGGCACTTCACAGCAAACCTCGTGGGGTCAGAGAACGGCTCCACATTTCACTTTCAAGACATTATATTATTTGAGCTGAAGTGTCATTTCTTGATGTAAAATACCGTCTCCGATTCTACATCTCAGTGCGCGGAGTCGTATATTAGAAAGCCGTTCATAGGTTCCTGTATGATTTTTTTTTTGTCTGTTTTTGACATACAGTTCACATCAAAATTAGGGCTGCATGATAATGGAAAAACTGGCATTGCAATATTTTGTATTCCTCCGATATGTTTTGTGGCATGAATATTATTTTACATCATGATTTAAATCTCTACACTGTAAAAAAATGCTGGGTTCCACACAATTCCTTCATGATGTACCAACACAAATCGATTACATATATAAAAATTTACTAATTTAAGTGGATTAAACAAAATATTAAGTTGTCCCCCTAAAGAAAACTTAAGAATTGTTTCAACTCATTTTAAATAAGTAGCTTGAACAAGCAGTTATATATTGAGTGTATTTAAAATGCAAATTATATGCATATACATCTGCATAAAATATAAACCACAAGCATAAATGAATACAAGAGAGTAAAGATACTAAAGAAATAAACCGCTTTTTATTGTGATTCTGGACATGAAATAATCAAATGTAAAATAACATTGGATACAGTAGTCAACATTTGAAGTGGATCAAAACCTTTAATCAAAGTTGTCCTAAAAATATTCAACAAAACCCATTCTTGTCTCATCTGCTCTTGTCTTGCTATACAAATCCTATATTTTATAGTAATATTTTTTTTCTTCTGGAGAAAATCTTATTTATTTTAGTTTGACTGGAATTAAAAGCAGTTTATTTATTTATTTATTTTTTTTTTTTTATATTATTAGCCTCCCTAAGAAATGTACCCTAATTTGCCTAGTTAAGTTTTTAAATTGCACTTTAAGCTGAATACTAGTATCTTACAAAAGAAAAATATCGAATAATATGAGTAGGAAAATATTACGCACTGCAACCATGGCAAAGACAAAAGAAGTTTGTTATTAGAAATGAGTTAATAAAATATTATCTTTTCTCCATTAAGCAACACTTATTTATTTAGATTTTTAATAAGTAAAAAAACAGCAACTGTATTCCTGAGTGGATCTGGATTTGTGCTGTGAATCAATGTAGGAATGGATTTTACCCTTCATGAATTTACTGCATTCATTACACTTAATTGCTAAAGCAATGGCTAAATAGTTATTTGGCTGATGGTTAATGGTAACCGATATCCCATGTGACCAAAGCAACGTCAGCAAATAGATTTTCTCCATTCGTCTGGGGGCAAAAACAGCCATTACATGTTGAAATTTATTAAAAAAAATCTTTGTTAGAAATTAAGTTTAACTGTATTGTATTCTGAAATAAATATAATAATATAATAATAATAAAACATCCAGTCTTTCAATTAGTCAATATTTTATTTATTTATTTATTTGATCCATTAATATATTTAGAAAAATTAAATATAAAGAAAATATAAAAATAATAACTATAGATAGATAAAATAATTGTATAAAATTTTATAAAATAATTGTATAAAATAATTTGTATAAAATAATTTAAAAAATTGTATAAAATAATATGTAGTAATAAATTATTATTATTATTATTAACTTTGGCAGATTTTATTTTATATGTCAATGTAATTTATTCTTGTTGTTGATAAACTGAATTGTCATTTTAATAATTCTATAAATTTCCTTACAAATGTTGTAAACAGTTGAACTACCTAATAATTTAATAATAATTTGCCAAAACAACAACAACAAAAAAACGTTAATGTATTTTTGCCGAATACATTTTAAATAAATAATTAATTCATTATTGATTAGTTTTAAATTGGACTCCCAAACATGAAAGGCAAGGAGTTTTGGTATTATGCTGATCTTTTTCATAAAACCATTCAGTGACTTGATAAGACACACATTGGATACGTTTATTTTGCAATGTTTTGAGGGGAATTTTCAAACCTTTATTGTTTATTTAAAACTTCATCTGCTTTCCAGACAAAACACTTTATACCTCAAATAAAACTCTTGGTATCCAGTCCACCCTGATCCGCGGAGCGTCAGTCTTCCAGCTTCACTGATGTCTGTTTTGCTGATCTCCATTTATCTGCTGCTCTTCTCCATCTCTCAGCGCTTATCCCTCTGCTCCTCCGCGTCTCTCCTCTCTGTCGGTCTGCTCTGGTCTTGTGCGTGGGCCTGTTTTTTTGGCAACGCAAAGGGGAAAAATACCTTCCTGTATGATGTCAGGCCTTAAACAACAGAAGAGCGTCTGAGAGAGAGAGCTAAACTCACTCTTGACCAACAACAGCAGGAATGAGGATCAGCGTCCGCTCGCTTCATACCTTAAAGAGACAGTCCACCTAAAACTGAATGTTCTGTCATCATTTTGATCATCTTCTACACTACTCTGGATGAATCTTAATATGTTCATTGTTTACACTATTGTTTCCACAGTAAAATGATGGAGAATGCTTTCATCACTTTACTGCGCTTCACATTTAGCATTTATATACAGTTGAAGTCAAAATCAAAAACCCTCTTCTGAATTTTCAAATATTTTCCAAACGATGTTTAACAAAGCAAGGGGTTTTTCACAGTATTTCCCATAATATTTTTTCTTCTGGTGAAAGTCTTATTTGTTTTATTTAGGTTGGAATGAAAGCAGTTTTTAAGTTTTTTTAAAAACAATTTTAAGGTCAATATTAGGCGCCTCATTTGTAGACATAGCTCAGGCACACAACCGAGGGTGGAAGCATGCATACGACACTTCCCACCATAGTTATTTTTAGTAAACAAACACTAAAACTATTGGTAAAAAAAACTTTGTTGACTGAAATAAAATAAAAATTCAAGATAAATTAAAAACTTAGACTAAACAAAACTATCAACAGTCACTGAGATACTAACTGAAATAAAATAAAAATGAGCAAAAAGGAGTTTTTATGGTTAAAAGTGCAGTATGTAAGTTTGATACCCAGTGGTTGAACCAGGTATTGCATTCCTGGATCAAAACACACGCAAGTGCAGGTTGCCAGATTGAGGACCAACAGGATCATGCCTGACTACTGACCCTAACGTCTGTTTTAAATCGTTCTATATAAAAGCAACGGCACGCAATAGAAGGAATATTCTCCATATTAAAAGGAGTTTTTGTCCTAACCAACACCTCGAATTTATATATTAGAAACTGGTTCTATTTCTTACAGCTGAACAACAAAAAACTGACAATGATCACCTCAGGTACACCTCATGTGCTTTATTCAGTGTTAAATGCGAACAATGTGAGTTTGGATGCCATTGCATGACATTCATTGCCATATACTGAAAGCAGCAGCAGAGAGTTCACCTCAGATCTTGATATTAAAATAAACAGGTTGAAATTGAACTTAAGAACTGTGACTCAAAACCAACACATAGTGATTTAGCACATTTATTTAATAATGTTAAAGAGAGTTAATATGTATTAAATAGATTAAAAACCTTACCATTTCGTGAGTGAATGTATATGTGCTTCTGAATGGCTGTATTTAAATTTCTGTCATGTTTCGTCTGGTGCAAACAGCTAAATTGCTTATCACTGAAAATCTCGTCACATAGCGTGTTGTTAGAACATGAGGTTACAATGTAACCTGCTCACCTAATGTTTACGCTAGTAATATTTATATTATTTGCTAATTAATTACCTCACATGGAACTCTGAATTTGTGTCTCATTTCGGAGGCTGCTACTGTTCACCGGAGGTCGCATTTCGGTCACGAGCGCAAGCTTTGAGAGCCTATCTGAATGAATGAATGAAATATGCAGTTTTCCATCATTGCAACCCTGAGAGCTGAAATATAATTGGCTAAACTGGCATTGGGCTGGTTAAAAGAACCAAAACAAAGACAGACATTCTGGCATGGAAAACACATTGTTTTTCAGATAAACAAGAATGTTCACTTAGCATGTTCCTTAAATATCTGCAAACATATTATGGTATTTTTATGCTTTAGAAGAGTTACATACAGAGTGTTTTGGTTCAGTGTTTTCATCCATGACAGTGATTTATCTCTTTAAATTGGCTATAATATTGGTTTCTGTGATGCAGCAAGTCCAGAGTCTTTACTGAACACAAAAGACTGACTTTAATGTGTTTTATGACCAAACACTGGTCATAAATGGCTATCAAGAGTGTTTTCTCAAGTCAGAATGAATGGAGGGTTCTAGTGGTTTGAGTCGTGGCTGGTCATCTGAGAACTGGCCTCAGAGTCTGAATGACCATCTGCGATCATCATCTAGTTTTTCTAAGTCTTACCAAAGCTTTTACAGAAACATGCGCAAGCCGATAAATGTAGCATGACCTCAGCCGGCTGCTTTTGTGTATGTAATGAATAATGAATAACTATTGTGAAGCTGGAGCAAAAACAGACTTACAGGAAAGTGCTTTTTGAGTTTTGGGACAGATTATAGCAGATAGCGAAAGACGTCACTCGCAAAACACTGCTTGAAGACGTGCTAGCAGGCGATGGTGGGACCATAGTGTAGTTTGTAGATGGAGAAGTTGACAGTTGTGGCTTGTTTTGTATGGGAATTGGTTTATTTGAAGTGGAGATTGTGTTATATGTGACACATTATCACTGGATATGGTTTGTGTATTTGTTTTGGTGTCTTTACGACTTTTATTATTGTAAATAAATACTTGAATACTTTATATAGAATGTGTGTGTGTGTGTGTGTGTGTGTGTGTGTGTGTGTGTGTGTGTGTGTATACAGTATGTGGATCACTTTAAAAATAATTGTTTAAATGTGTGTAAGAATTATTAATAACTCTGGTAACATTTTAGTTTAAGTAATAATTCTCATTATTAACTTGTGGCTTATTATCTTCCTATTATTAGGATATTGGCGGGTTATTAGTACTCATAATGTACCTATTCTGCATGATCTAATTCTACATCCCTACCCAATACCTAAACCCAACTACCTTTTATTAATAAACAGCAAATTAGGGTGTCATTATCAAATTAGGAAATGATTATAAAAGTCATTAAAATAAAGTGTGATAATAATTCCTTGTATTTATATAATTAACGATGATATTAGTTGAAATTCACCCCAAAGAAATGAGGGTCTAGGGCTTTAAAAAAACATATTTTTAATAATTACATGTATTTAGTGACTGAAAGATACAGATTTTTGTTTTAAATAAGTAGAAATGTAATTTAAGAGGTGTGTTAGTGTGAGTGTATGGGAAATAGTTAATATATGTGCAATATAATAAAATGTACGCATATTTATATTGTACATTATAAAATGTATTTACATAGTTAAAAATTAGTTGGGTAGTTTGACTGTTTCCTAGCAACAGAAGACTTTCTGGGGGGTTTTAAATGCTAAATAATTTCTAATAAATAACACTGCATGAAATGTTGCATTTTTAGGATATATAGAAGTAACCAATTTACATTGATTTGTTGCATTTCTGTCTAAAGTCACTGTTTCTATTCACATTTGCAGAATTTACACTTGTCGTAGTTTATTTCTTTCTTTTTTGTTGTTGAATGTCTAGTAGTAAGTAGTCATTTTGCAGATGCTTTTAGCTAAAGTGACTTTCAGTGCACTTAACGCAATCCCTCTGGACAATGGAGATGGGTCAGGGGTCGCACTCAGGGTTCAAAGATCGCCTACATTCAGCACGCACAATAACCTGTGACAGATCCATTATAAAAGAAGAAAGCAGCTTTTTTTTTCCTGGGATGGCCGTTGAGAAGTGTATGGCAGGTTTCAGATCACGTTGCATCACTTGAACTCTCAGATTGAGGTGAACGCTAACATATAGTTTTCTGGATACTCCAGGGCTGCTTGATCTTGATCCCAGCGCTGGACTTTTTCTTGGGCACAATGAAGGGTCAGGTGTTCCTGAAGCTTTAGTTGAAGAGCTCTTCTCACCGGGATGATGATGACTGTGAAGTGAAGAGCAGGAGGTTTGGAGCTGACTTCTCTCATTCATGCATTCAACAATGTCTGTGGCCCTCAGGCTCTTAGGCTGCACTCACACTATGCTATCCGAACCATGGCCAGGTGTGTTTCCCGGTTTGTTTGACAAGTGTGAGTGCTCCGAATCAGGCCCAGGCGCGGTTCAGTTGGCCAGCCCTGGCCCGGTTGGAAGAGGTGTGCCAAAGCGCAGTTCGGTTGGGCTTTGGCGTGGTACGCTTGTAGTGTGAGTGCAAAGCACGCCTGAGCCCGAAACCGAAGACGCAACGTCACTTTTGAGGGATTGTTTCATATGGATTTATTAATCATTCTGACTGTTCAATGAACGTAAACTGTCATAGATTATTAAAGACGCAAACCCCTCGCTGCACGTCAGCTGCACCTTCAGCAAACCTCCTAATACATGCTGCACGAGGACTTTTATGATCATTTATGCGCGTCAAAAGTGGTGGATCTGTTCTGCAAAATATTTGACTGCGTGTCACTGCATATCAAATGTCATAAATGTATACAAAATGATATAACTAAAGCAGTCTCCACTGTGCTGAGCGAGAGCCCTTCTCTTCTGTTGAACTGAACAGCGTGCTCCGGCTCGGAAGGCAAAATGCAGTGCGAGTATAAATGACTATTTTTTTTTTTTCTTTGTCCAGAACTTATCAGTCCATTTTTTATATAAATTTATTTTATATCAAAATTATATAGAAATGTTTTTCCTCAAATTTTACATTTTTATGCAACCTTTTTTTTTTTTTTTTTTTTCAGTTCCTGTAACAAAATATATAATGTGTCTTTAATGCCCCTTAGACGACATGATGGCTCAGTGGTTAGCAGGTCACTGGTTCGAGTCCCAGCTGGGTCAGTTGGCGTGGGTTTCCTCCAGGTGCTCCGGTTTCTCCCACAGTCCAAAGACATGCGCTATAGGTGAATTGAATAAACTAAATTGGCTGTAGTGTATGTGTGTGAATGAGTGTGTATGGATGTTTCCCAGTACTAGGTTGCAGCTGGAAGGGCATTCGCTGTGTAAAACATATGCTGGATAAGTTGGCGGTTCATTCCGCTGTGGTAACCCCTGATGAATAAAGGGACTAAGCTGATGGAAAATAATTGAATGAATAATGCCCCTTATGTGGGAAAAAAACAGGTATGATTGCAGTTTATGATTACTAAATTAAACAAAGTTATAATTTTAGTGTCAAAGAGGCTCAAACTTATAAAAAAATCTGACTAAAACAGGCTAACGATACATCATAAAATATCGCTAACTGACAAAACCCTGGGCAGTTCATTTTTATAGTACCTTACATTACAGAAAATTATTAAAAACAGATGACAAGTTGACAAGTTGCATACAGAGCCTAACTGGCTAAACTGCTTTTTATGCTGCTTGTATTTTTGTATTTTTACATATTGCCACAAGCAAAATTGTTTGTAGAGCAAGTAGTTAGATTCTTTACAGCCATTTTATTATTTCTAGCCATTTCCCCTATAGGCAAATGAATCAAAAGTTCTAAAACAATCTCAGAAAATGTCTTACTTCTGACCAGAATAAGGTCAAGGCTGTCTTGTTTCCTTCAATATTAAATAATTCTGCATTTATGTACAGCATGTTGCTCCAAGAAAACCTCAACCTAACATGAACATGACTGTCTTATGGGAAAAGTTGCATTGACATTGGTAACACCATTACAAGGTCATGCATAAAAACATCTGGTGATATTGACAGCAGTTACATGGTTAACAGTTTTTTTTTTTTTTTGTAAATTACACCCTATTTAACACCAATATTATTTGTATTTTACTGTATGACAGTTGTGCAGTATGATACTCTATTTTAAAGTTGTTTACAGTATTTTTTTTATTTGCTGTGAATTGAAATGCCATTAAAAATGAGCGTAAAACTTGGTTATTCAAACAGTAATATACCATTTAGACTGTTTGTTTATAATTACAGTATTTTTGTTGTATGTTTGATTACAGTGAATTGCTGGAAAACTGCTGCCAGTAAGTTACTGTAAATTCTACAGGAGATTAACAGTGTATAACACTGCACCATTACCGATATCCTTATGTTTTTTTGTTTTTATTATTATTCATCCTTCTATTCGCGTTTTAAAAGCTCATTCCCTAGATAGTGTATACTGAAGTAGGCAGTGGATTGAAACGCACCCGATTCTGCACTGTTAAGGGACGCAAACAGGATTGTTTGAACTAACTGACAGGACACAGACACCTGGGACTGTGCTCGAAGTTTGATGAACAGCAGAAGTGTGTGGCGGCTAGAGTTCTGCGGATCACAAAGGGCACGTTTGATGAATATGAATCTGGCGCTGGACTGTCTCTGTCTCATCTTCCTCCCGTCCTCTGTGCGCTCGGAGCGGCGGATGCGTGCTTTCTCCCTAGAGCTCGTGTCTAATCATGGCACCATCATCCCTCAGTCACGTTACGCTGGCAGGGCCTGTCAGACGGTACGCGCTGGAGGACGTGCTGACTTTCAGATGCAGCTAATGACTGGAGGATTTGCTTCTCTCTCAATCCGGATGGTCAAGGGCCAGGAGAGAGTCGGTTGGGGAGTTGGGGATGCTAGGGTGGCTGGTGTGACCTGTGGGCATGAACTTCAGGTTGGTGGCGAGTGGCCCATCCGGCTGTTTGCTGGAGATAAGTGCTGCTGATGCCACCGGGCTCAAGACTTTGTGGGGAATGTTTTTAAACACTGGCTGTTTTGGTTTCTAATGGACCAAGGCTTAAACTTCAGAACTGGACTTAAAAAAAAGTGTTTAGGTCCTATGTTTTAACATCTTTAAAGACATAATTAAATGGGTGCTTTTGTTTATTTTCCTAGAACAAAATCTGATTTATTAGCTGTTTTTAAAAAAAAAATTATAATTTCTTTACGTGATTATCATTATTAAAATAAACAGGTAAGATGTTTTTTCAATCACATATTTTAACCCATTGGTCTTGATTCAAAATAATACCTACTTCCTTTTCCCATTTTAATCTTATATACTCTGCTGAGAGTCCTCTAGAATTACTTATTGCTCTATATAATTTAGAAATTGTTTTGGTCATACTTTTCTTGTATGTCTGAAAAAAAATCTGAACAAGCTGATTGTTCCAATCCTCATCCTGTATTTCTTTTAAATAATAGTCACGCAACTGTAAATATCTAAATAGATCTTGGTTTATAAGACCAAACTTATTTTTTAAGGTTATAAGCATTCCATTCTGCCATCTTTTATAATTGTACAAAATGAAGAGATTCCTAAATATGCCCATTGTTTAAATCTATTATCAATAGTGCCAGGTTTAAAATCTGGCTCATGCGCCACCCAATTCAAAATCTGAATAAACAACACAATTCTTAATATTTTTTTGGGACAACCTTTTATGTTTTATGTTCAATCCACTTAAATTTGTAAAAACTAAACTTAATTCCTTCATGTTGTCCCAACACAAATCAATTGTTTTTCTTACAGTGAATGGCCTTGACAGACTCAAAAATAAAAATTCTGTCATCATTTACTGACTTTCCACTTGTTCTAAACATTATTGAGTTTCTCTCTTCTGTTGAAAAGAATTGATGTCAATGGCTACCGGTATCTAACCTTTTTCATAATGTCTTCTCTTGTGTTCAGAGGAAAAAAGAAACTCGCAAAGCCTTGGAAGCATATGAGGAAGAGTAAATGTCGAGTAAATGTTTTTGGGTGAACTATCCCATTAAGTACTCTTCTCCCATAAATTTTGCATCTGAAAGAAAACTCAAAAGGTCATATTTATATATCAATAAGGTCATATCTTTTTAGCTAGGTTTTCAATATTAAAAGAAGGTTTACTTTGGCATAATCAAAGACCATTTGAGTGATATATCATTGTACCTTAGCTGTGGTGAATATTTAAGGGAATTTTTTTAAGTTTAATAACAACTCTGTAACCAGCGTCTGTATCCTTCAGATGTTTACCAGAGAAAATAATTTCCACATGTCCCTCCACTTCTAAAAATAAACAATAATGAAACCATAATGAGCTCATGATTGAAGTATGAAGCAGTTGCATAGCACTAGAAATGAGCATTAAAGAGAAACAGTTATAGTGTTTCCAAAGTGTTGGCAGGAGATTGTGTAATACAATCACTTATTAATCTTTAGCTATGTTTCCATCCACCTATTTTTATGCGCATTTTGGATGTAAACAGCAACCAGCAGGCTGACCACATTGTAAAACATCTGAAATGTTGCTTTGGTCATTCTAAAACGCCTTAACCATTTTAGTGTTAGTGTTATTATGTTATTAATTGCCTTCAGAATCCAGAGCGCCTGTGCTCCGCGTCTCACGCCTTGCGTTCATTGCATGTAGGTATTTGTCTTCTGAGGCGCAAGTCATTTATTAAATAAGGAAAAGATTCACGCAGCTTCTCCTACCGCAGCAAATTTCATTTTTATTGTAGATATTTGATGCCAGTTCATCAGGAAGTGACGATTTTGTTCACTTTGACTCATTGGATGGAAACGCTGCTTTATTCACACGTCTTTTATGCGATATTCCTGTTTTGCGCATAAATTTAATTAGCATTTTTGGATGGACACATAGCCACTGTCTGCATGCCAGTTCTTTTTATGTAAATCATGTCATCAAAATCATGTAAATTCTGTAAATGTTGTATGTATATTTTTCTTTTAATTTGTATGGTTGTTGGCAGTATTTCATATTGTCTTTATCAGACACGTATTCCATATTTCAATATAAATGCTTTTACCTGAATCCCTCTTTTTTTATAACAAAGATTCCAAAATATGACTTAAATATATATGACTTAAATATATAAACTGTTTTAGTCTCGTTTTTTTATGAGCCATAGAGTGCATTGAATCCAAAAGTTAAACTGTTTTTTGATATCTACATAGTACGTATGTGGCATATGCAAGTTCAAATATTCTCCACGAATGTTTTATTTGTTCATCTATAAGCCTAGAATCAGAAGCTCCATATTGACCATATTTGAAAGGGAAATTTCACACTATACACATTAAACTAGCAAAGGATACATTTAAGCAGACCTTATGCTTCTTTGAGGTGGCACTGATAAAATGTAGAATTTGTAACAAATGAAGTCTGAAAAATGAAGATTTTGTGCCATTGGGCATTTGTACGCATCACTTAGCAATGTATAGTCAAGTCAAGCCGAGCTTTGTTGTCCTTCTGCTACCTGTGTGGACATACAGTGAAACGAAATGTCATGTCTCACAGGACCACAGTGCTACATTCATAAACATAATTGTGAATTTGAACACAACGCTGGACTATTTTAAACCTAAACTAACATACTGCAGCTGTAATGTAACTATGAATAATTACATTTACATATACTATACACATAACTAAGACAGACTGTACAAGTACTTTTACATAAGACAAAACAATGTTGCATAAAAAAAAAAAACATTGTAGAAAACAATGTAAAGACGTAATGTTGTCTGGGTAGCTGGTAGGCTTTACTTTCTGAATTTATATGGTTTTGCTAAATTAAAGATTAGCCTGTTTTCTACGCTAACATCCTAAAAATCCCAAATGTGAATGTGCTTTTATTCCCTTTCTCTCTTTTTTTATTTAACAATAATCTGAATGTGTTGGGTGTAAGTAATGAAAATATTTTTCACTCTTAACCATGTGAAAGTGTGACTCCATTTAAGTTGTTAGAGCAGGCGACTGTAGTATTGGTCACCTAGTAACCAACAGTAAACAATTCAAGCATAATGGAGTCAAATGGGTGTGACGTTTGCTCTGTCAAAGTTTATCCAAAAAAATGTGTTTTAATCTCCCATAATTTGCATTGACCTTTTTTTGCAAAGTCCAAAACCACCTCAAGTGAGCGTGAAAACATTTATCTTTTTTGCAAAATAGCAAATTTTTATTCGAAATTCAGCTTTCTATCATTTGTTTTGTTTCTAACACCTTAGTTTAGGTCACAATTCATGCTATTAACTACTGGCTTATTACCTGCCTATTAACTGTTCATTAGTAGCTATAAACCCAAAACCTTCTACCTTACTAATTATTGATAAACAGCTTATTTATTAAGCAAGTGTTAGTTAATGATTTGTTAGTACCATGAATTGTGATTAAAAATGAAGTGTTACCTTTTATATATCTCTATCCAGCCCTACAGTGCAGTACTTTGACATGATAGAAAAGATGCTCTATATGTCACGGAAATTATGTAATGTTATGTCACAAAGCATACAACAGCTCAGAGGGAAGTCTTTTTAGCTGTTCTGCTCTTTGCCGATTGGTTATTGTTCAGGTCAATAGCGGAGAGCGTGTAATTTTCAGAAAGAGAAAGAAAGCGAGGGTTCCCTCTGCAAGAGCTTCTCTTAGCATGCTGCCACTGTGTGCTGTGAATGCAGGGGCCCGGGGCCAGCGCTGTTTTAAGCCTGACTTCTGAGAGTGGAGGTCTCCTCTCTGTGCCGAACTTCACTGGCAGACCCTCGGGCTGAGAGCGCTCCGGTCACCTTCACTAAGCTCAGATCAGACAAGGGAGCGAGGGAACAGGGGAGCCGGGGAATAAAGCAAATGAGCGCTGGAACTCGTCCAGTGGTGAGCCTGTGGGTACGAGCGCTTCATTCCGGAAGTTCTTGCCCGGAGTCGATTGCGTTGTGACCCTCGCTAGAGACCCGGCCCTCTGGACCATGAACCTTCACCCTGTGGACATTGCTTGTGGATTTTAGGGGCTATGCCTGATGAAAGGAAGGGTCATATCTATCTTTTTCCACACATCTCTACTGCATTTCAAATTATGGGCTTCTGTTTTGGGGGAACTTTCATTCAAAAGGACCGAAAAAAATTGCTTCATCTTTTAACGCTTCCGTACAAATACTCCATATCTGTGGTGAAAACTGGGTGAGAGGTACATTTGTCTTTGTGTTTTATTTTGATCCATCATGAAAATAAACATGGATCCTTTTCACAAGACAGAGGTAATGATGTGTTATACAGTCATCAGCACCAATTTTTTAATAATAGATTTATTTTACCTATGTATAGTTTAGAGGGCTATACTTCGCATTATATTATCTTTTTCATCAAATTACAAAAAAAAAAATTCTGCTTATGTGAGGTGTTGCTTATGTAGGGTCTGTGGGCAGGAACAGTAAATTAGATGTTGTTTATTTTGCTGTCTGTCGTTATCAGTCTCGCACAATTATTTTTCTTTTTTTTTT